>WTSP01009376.1:0-38130 GCA_025331215.1 Actenoides lindsayi | reverse complement strand
TTTTTTTTTTTTTTTTTTTTTTTTTTTTTTTTTTTTTTTTTTTGTTTTTGTTTTTTTGTTTTTTTTGTTGTGTTTTTTGTGTTTTGGGTTGTTTGGGGGGGGGGGGGGGGGGGGGGAGTGGTTTTGTTTGTTTAAGAGCAATTTTCTGTACTTTAAAGCAAGTAGTCACTGATTTCTATCCTCAGTTCCCTGGCAGTGAATTCTGAGTCCTGACTGGCTTGTGCTGCATTCAGCAATACATTCAGTGGACTCATTGATAAGATAGCTGCTAATTTCTCATCAGCTGTCTCCTGAAATTTGTCAGATCGCCTTCAAGACAATTAGGCACCTTCTTTCTTCATTTATGTTGACAGATACGTATTTAGGCTTTCCTACTTTTTCTCCAGAAGTTTTCTGCCACTTTTCCTTCTTTTTTTTTTTTTTTTTTTTTTTTTTTGTGTGTGTCTTCTTTTCTTATGCTTATTTTCTGTTGAAGATTTTTCATGCTTGATGTTCATCATTAGGTTTCATTATTATTTAATATTGTTTCATTCTAAATGAATACAAAAAAAAAGCATAAGACTGTTCAGTGAATATGTGATATGGAAATAGGCCATCACAGGTGCCTGAAGTTTATACTAAAATATTAATATATCTGCATGTTTATGAACACAAAAGCTTGTTTTTCACAATTTATAGTAAGGTGAATCAGTTCACTCAAGTACTGTACATCACATTCAATTAACTCCCGGTCCCCTATAGACAACATGAAGCAGTTAGGTTTTTTCAGCTTCAATGTGATTTATTCAAATCCTCATATAATTTTTTTTCTACCACTGAGAGTCAGTGTGCAGCGGTAGTGGAATCATTTACACCAAAGCCAACCTGCTGACTGAAATGATCTTACTTTTTCTCCAACTTACTGCAGATAAGAAATATTTAAAATCTTATGTTCCAATATAGGCTATAATAAAGTCAGAGTCTCAAATTCTTCTGTCTCTGAGACAGCAGGTTTATGTTTAAGACATTGAACACTTGGTAGAACTGTCCGTAGATGGAACTCTCCAAAGACTCATCTTTAAATCAGTGCAATCTCTACTCAAACTCAATCTTAAGCTCAATCTTTAAAGAAAAAAAAGTCTAAAAATGCCTTGTAAAGGTAGAATAATAATAAACAGACAACAATTCAACATTTCATTATACAACCCTGTTTTCTTGATCATGCTTTCAAGTACCTTATCTAATTATAGAAAAGGAAAGAAAAAAATCTCATATGGTGTGGAAAACACTGTTAAATTAAGATGTTAAATTAAATAAAACTATTGAGATAGATATGAAGAGCCCTTCATTTAAATCAGATTTATTGCTTCCACGTTGTTAACTTTTGTCCCTGGTCACTAACCATTTTGTTACATAGTGGGCCACAGACTTCACATTTATGGCTTTTCTAAAGTGCACTTGTCAGCTTCCACTATAAATCCTGACATTCACATCATCTCAGAAGCTTCATAACAAAGTATTGTGAATACCCAACACAGTGTCACAAATATAAAAATGCATTTCACAACACAAAAGAGGCCATCATTTGTGTCCTTTGCTAATTATCAGGAGAACAAATGGCCTTAGATTAATGTGACACAAGACAAGCACTGCAGGCTTCCTAGACTGGAAAAACAGTGTTTTAAAAACCTAGTTATCTGGAGATAATTCTTGGAGTACCCCTGGTAGCTCTCTACAATTACCTGAAAGGAAGTTGTGGTGCAGTGGGTGTTGGTCTCTTCTCCCAGGTAACTAGCAATAGGACAAGATGAAATGGGCTTAAGTTGCACCAGGGGAGGTTTAGATGGGACATTAGGAAAAATTTCTATACTGGAAGAGTGGTGAGGCACTGGATCAGACCTGCCCAGGGAGGTGGTAGAGTCACCATCTCTGGAGGTGTTCAAAAAAATGTGTAGACATGACACTTCAGGACATGATTTAGTGGTCATGATTATGTTGGGCGGATGGTCGGACTTGATGATCTCGGAGGTCTTTTCCAACCTTGATCATTCTGTGTGATTATGTTTGTGATTCTGTGATTATTTTTAAGCAAAACATAAGAATGAAAATAAAAGACTGTTTCTGCCATTGTTAACAGAGAAGCATGAGGAGAAAGTGGGGTTTTCATGGAGCTATTGATTATAAGACAAGAACTGTGCTCCTCAGTGAAAATGGTCAGCCTAGAACTCATCATTTTACATGTGAAACTAGAAATTTTTTGTGTGTTGTACATTACTTTACATTTCTCTACACTAAATTTCATATATTTTCATTACTCAAGCAGTCTCCTGTGGATCTATTGTTAATTCTTCACTGTCTGCCTTTATTCTTTCTATCTGGAATACATTTGTATCAGAAGCAAGCTTTGTCACCTCCTTGCTTACTCATTATTCTTCTTCTGAATGTATTAAGCAGCACACACATTGAGCCAACACCCCACTGCTGAACTCCTTCCATCCAAACAAGTGACTGGGCTTATTTTCTATCTTCTGTCTTTGGAGCAGTTATTTACCCATGGCAGAGTATTCTCTCTTACCCCTCATTGCCTAGTTTCTTTAAAAGCACTAAAGAGTCACTATAAAAAGCCATCTGAGATAGAGGTATCAAGGTATGAAAGAACTAAGGAATGAATGTAGAAGACAAGCATCTATCTCAGGTTTCAGGAAAGGAATCCCCTCCCCTAGTTGTCCTAACCTTTGAAATTCATTGTTTGGCTTTTCCACAAAATTTGCCATGGAAAAGATGACTTAACCCCGGAGCACCCAGAGGGGAGGGAGAGATGAGAGAAATGACAAAATACATATAGCTGAAAAATAAGCATAGCACATGTTTGCTTTCTGCTACTGCTTTGATGGTGATCTGTGTCATCTGAGAATTCTGCACTCTTAATTCTCTTTCAACTTTTCTCCTTTATTGCGGAAGTAATTGATTTCATAGCGCAGGTTTTTCAAGCTCTGCAAAAGCTTCTGCTCTCATTTTTTCTCACCCTCTCGTTTTCACCCATTCCCATGTTTTGGCAATTCACCATGCTGCTTCCTGTATTTATATTTTTCCCCTGCATAGCAAGAGTATTCCATTCTGAATTTTCTACAAGTTTTAACTGTTCAATTTAGTCTTCTCAGTGCAATGAGCTAAGCAATTTGGTATTCCTTGTAGCACACACAGGAATCAAGTGTATACTTGTTACAAGTGTAACCACAGGACTCTTCTGAGTGCATTTAAGGATATTCTTCTCCCTGTTCCGCAGAAGACTGTGCTTGCAGCTATTTAGGAAGATTTCACTGAAGACCAAATACTATATTCCCTGTTATCTGAATAAGAGAATGCATTCTAGGAAAAGCCTAGGGAGTTCAAAGCTAAGTTCATACTCATTTACTTGAGAATCAGAACCAGTCTTTGTTCTCAAGAACCTTCTTGCTTTAAAGGAAAGAAAATGTTGAGGCTTCCAGGAAAATTCATACACATTTTGATTATTCTTAAGATATGTGGGGAAGTTGCTAAACAGCTCTGAGCTTATGTTAACCACTTAATTGGCTAAAAGAAATACAATGGCTGTATAAATCACAACTACTGTGCTATTGAAAATTCTCTGTGTATCAGATGCAATGGCACCAGTCAATACCATAATACGGGAGAGAATCAGGTGGTTTGTGTTGTTTTGGTTTTTGTGTTGTTTTTGTTTGGGTTTGGGTTTGGTTTTTGTTTGTTTGATTGGGTTTTTGTTGGGTTTTTTCCCCCTCTGAAATGTACATAGTGTGCTATTTACTGATTTTCATCAAGCTACATGATTACAAATGCATTTTGTCCCATTGAAGGGAACTATTTTTTTAGTTTTCAAGAAAAGGTTTTTATTTCCTTAGGGAGCCTTGCACTCTTGTAAAGCAGTGTCATTGCAACACAGGTAGTATGAGGATAGGGTTGTTAATAATCCAACATTTAAATATCACAGGAGTAAGAGCTGCCCCCATAGCTCAATTGAACAAGTTTAGGAGAAATTAAAGTCTTTAAGTTCACCCTATTTAGGTGCAGCATAGCCCTTCACAGTAACAAGCTTGTGACAAGGATCCACCACACTGAGAATAAACTGCTGCTTATCCACTTGAAAAGAGGCTGATGAATCCCCATTAAATACAGATGCCTAACTGAAATGCGGAGGTCTTTGGCATCAAGAAAGCTTAACCTATTTAAGGTTTTATAGCTAAGCACTGTGACCTTCAGATGGATATGGATCTGAAGTGAATATTAATTTAATAAAGAAGTAATGAATTCATATGGTAGAGAGTGTTTTTTCTTTCTCAGAATGGCCAGGATTTTAAATTCTTTTTACTTTGTGGATGGCATTATATGAATTTAGGGATGGACTTGTTAGAAATACAAAGGTCCTAAGAAAGGACTCGCAGTAGATGTACTAGTGAAGCAGCAATTTATTACAGGTTCTTGCAAGAGCGGGTGTCCTAGCAAAGTAGGCACGCCTGTAGTCAGAGCTTTCAGCATTTTATCCCCTATTCCCATCCACAGGAGTCCCTCCTTTATTCCCCTATGAATTGGGTACTTCCAAGTTTTACAAGCTTAACGGAGGGGCCTTCCTCATAACAGTACAGCATTGTTTGTGATTGCCTGTCTGGCAGGTTCCTGCTTCCCCTTGGAGAGAATAATATTCCTGAGCTTACTGAGCAAAGTTACTATTGTTCATCTGAAATAGCCCTTAACTGTTGCCCCTTTATCTATTAACACACCTTGATTGGCAACTGTGTACTTCTGTCCTTTATCTTCCTTTTACCATAAGACTTAGCTTTAGGCCTCAGTTTCCAGTAAGACCACTTCAGGATTCTAGTCTTTGGTAAACGATTCCTGATGAGGCAGCTTAAGTCTTTTATTCCTCAAGTTAATATTAAAAAAAAAAAAAAAAAAAGAGATTATACTTATTCTACAGTTTACAGAAGCAACATTCCTCAGCATTTTCTACAGGCTGTCTAGGAATTATTAAGTATGCTGACCTCTTTCTATTTAAGCCTTCAGGTGGAGTTTTTCCCAGACGTCCTGTTAAAAAAATCTAAAATATTAATAGCAGATTTTACTAGTTTTAAATAAAAGCAGAAGTTCTTGAGACAGTACTTGGTTTTACAAAATTTATGTTGTATTAAAATACTCAGACGATAAAAATATTCTGGGTAAAATGTATGGGGGTTTATGTCATGCTTAGCACTAATTAGCATTAATGTGGAGCCTTCTGGTACCCATCTGTCTACTCAGGTGCCCATTACTCTTTTCCAAGGTTTAACACTGAAATTGGAGTCAATCCCAACCAGACGAGCTCTCATCAAATGTGTTTCATGTCCCAAGATAGGATGGGAAACAAGTGCCTTCAATATAATCTTGCTTTTATAGTATGAAAGCGTGGTGCTCTAGGGCTAGTTTCAGGCCATGCTGTCCCATTCAGCTGTAACTGGAAATGATTTATTATCAGTTTCCTGCTCTGGTTTGCTGTCCGTCAGCAAAATCTTTACAAGTTAATGAAAAGTTTATGCTCAGCTGACATTTCTAAAGTCTAAAATCAGAAGCCAAGGTATTCAAAGAGAATATGAAAGGCGAGAAAAGGAACTTAAATTGTTCATAACTTTTGTGGTGCATGAAGCTCTGCAGAAAGAAGATTGTTTCTGTATGAAGAGCTTTCCCTCCCACACACCTGCTCTCATGCAAACAAAAGAATTAGGCTTGCTTTGACATTAAAAAATTATAAAAAGTGTACCGCTCATCTTCCTTTTCCTTTGTATCTCTGTATGGAAATTCATGCTGTGTTTAAAATTGGCTCGTAATTGATTCTTATACAGCCACAGGTGTCAGCAGAAAAACTGAGACAATATAAGCTTTCATTTTGCATATACAAGAGTAAGGATATAAGAAACACTAAAGAACACACAATTTTGTTATAAAAAAAAAAAGGCAGTGTGAACTAAGAGATGTTTTCTACACATTAGAAAGGTGAAATAAAAAATTAGAATTCAGCTACTTAACAGCATCTATTCTTACTTTTTGACCATCACATTATATATATATGTCTTCTAACAGCTAGAGATTTAAATTCTTTTAAAGTTAAAGCTTTATCTTTTAAAATTAAAGCTTTTTTATACCTTTTATCAGAGAAGAAAAAACACCAGCTTTCTCTTGTCTACTTTTTAATGACCACTTTCAAACTAAGGGAAAAACAGACATTTTAAGCTTCAAAACTGTCACAGCAAAAACTGTGAGTCTTCAGTCCCAGGTGTGTAAGGATGAACCTGTTGTAGGCTGTTGCTGACCTGAAGAGAAAGAGGTTCCTTTTGGACCAGTTCTTTGGGACAGCAAAGAGGCATCTTAGTGACAGGAGCACCCTTGCAACAGCCAAGGACTGAGGGACCTAATCTCTTCTCTTTCCTCCACCTCCACTGTGATCAGGCAAAATGTTGTTTTCAGACTTCCTTAATCTCGATGCAATGGAAAACACCTTGGAAAATGGCTTTCCATCTACATGCAACATGCTCGCATTTGAACCATACAAGAGAGTAAACACACCAGTAGCAACTGGCCAACATTTATGTCCTTAAGTGGTGATGGGGTCTCTTACTGATGGCATGAAAACATTTGCTGGAAGCCTTTAAAATGAAGCTGTGTATGTTTAAAATAGCTACGAATCATAAAGATCATAATTAATTGAGAGATCTGCAAGTAAAAAAAATCCCAAAACTAAATGTATGTACTCTATTCCCACTTGATCCAAAGCATTTGCTTTAACCCAGGAGGTATCCAGAAATGTTTCGTATTCCACAAACTAGATCTTGTTTACATTTAGAGGAACTGTCAGAAAAAAACCCACCCTATTTTCAATGCAGTTTTCCTGCTTAATTTATTTTTGAACATTTGCAGAGTACTGCAGATTTACTACAGAGAACATCAGAAACATGGAGATAAAACATATTTCCCTCACAGTCCTAATCACAGTATATGATTAATGACCAAACATTTTACCGTTAGCCACTGTTTGCAGTCAGTGTGTTCTCTTTATGGAACTGGAGGCAGCTAGCAAGTTGGCGTGCTGATTTTTAGGACTCCTTCAGACTAAGCAATGAACAGAAGAGGTGTATACCTGGAAATGTGTCCCCACCTGCTGCACCTCCATTCTTTAATACCATAATTATGCTGGAAAGAAAGTCAAGTGATCCATTCAAGATTCAGTCCATGGAACTTTCTTTCTTCTGAGGATACTCACCAAGGAACTTCTTTATAAGCTTTTTGATTTTTGTCTCAGAAAGAGAATCTAGCACATAGTGATGCTCCTGTTCTAACCCAAAGTTCTGCATTCATTGTATACAACTTGGTTTTGCTATTTGTTGATACTATTGAAATGTGGCGCAGGGGAATTACTCCACAGGCAAAGAAAAGGAGGAAGAAAAAGCTAGCCTGTCATTGCATAATCTTTTTTTGATCATTTAGAAGTATACGTCAATACATACCTGTCATTAAATAGCTCATCGTGGAGCTCAAAATGCAGTTATTTTAGGAAAAAAAAAATGTTTTAAGGGAGGATAGAAGACTTAAATTAGATATAAGAGAATGCGTTACAAATTTTTCTGAAGATACTCTTATAACAAAGCACATATCTGATTTTCAACATCTTTGCTTCAACCGAACAGCCCTGAATGTTTAGCAGAGTTCAGATATGAACAAAATCTCAACTAAAACCTAGAGTGGGCTTTACAAACTTCAGCCTGACCTCTATTTAGCTTTGAACATTTTCATGTTCCTTTTTAATATTTATTAATATCTAAATGTCTCATTGAGTACTTCTCAGCTCAGCACTTCTAAAAACTCCATGGATAATGAGCCAAATTATTCTAAGGTAGCAATGAGCAAAGCAAACAATGTGCTTTGATTAACTTTTCAACAAAGACATACTGAATGAAGCATACAAATAAAAAGGAAGAAGCATTGCAGAGTTAGTTTTCATTGGATAGGAAATAATTATTAAGGACTGGAGCTTTCTTTGAAATCCAAGTTAAAAATAAAAATAAGTTATTTTTGTTGGTGCATATAATTAATCACACAGGCAAAAGAAAACATGAATTCTGTAGCTGTCTACATATGAGGGCAGGATCCCTTTCTTAAACACAATCTTCAGCCAGACAAGAGTCACATCATAGCAAAAACCAATTTATTGAGTTGATTATAGTAGTATGTGTGTCAAATTTAAGGACTGCTGAAACAGAAAGCCCCTGATTAGATGACAGGTATTTCCAAATGAAATTTGCTTCATGAATTGAAGCAATCAATATATCTTCTAAAGTTTTTCTTATTTTCTCTTCAAGTTTGTTTTTTGTTTTGTTTTGTTTTTCCATTACATCTATATCACTAGACTTTTAGAATAGACCAGTTGCCACTAGAATAAATCTTTAAAATAGATATACATTTTGTTCCTGTCTTTTAAGATAAAGCTGCTCCCCCCCAACAGGTTATTTTTTGTCTTTGCTTCTTGTCCCTATCGGATATTTGTAACTTCAGAGGATAAGTAATACTGCTGCATTACTTGGTACAGCTATTTAAATGATTTATACTCACGTGTGTTGATACAATCTCCTTTTAGACTTTCTCACAGTACTTGTCATATTCCATCTACCAGACCTGCTATCAAGGTCTTATTTATCTGTACACCATATTTGCAATTATTTGTAAAAATGCCTAATTTTTCAATGTCATTTTACTACTGCTATAATTCTTCTAGGTTTAGATTCATTCTATTTCAAAACTTTTTTTCCAAGACTCATGTACCACTGAAGTGCCACCTCAGCTTTCAAAATAAGGCCTTGTGCTGATCTCATGGATGAAATAGGATTCCAGCCTCTGAGGCTATTTGTCAGTTGTTTGTAATCATTTATGGGTGACTAACTTAGAAAACTTTGGGAAGCAGTCTTGTCTATTAAAAAAATGCTCCACTATCCGAAATTAAGCTTTTGTTATTCAGCGGTTAAATGTATATGTCAAGACCTGTCAAATTGGCTTCATAAAAGCGATATTAATGGAAATGCTTGGAGAAATTATTTGCGAAAATAAAAGCCCTTTAGAGCTGGAAGAGCCCAGCCACTTCTGAATCCTTGATGTAGACATCTTCAGTAGAAGTGGACCAGTTTCTCATATTCTTTCCAGTGTAAGGTGGTACATTGTATTTTACTTTGGAACAAATTCGACTTTCTAGTTAATGTGTTACATTTGCATAAGTGTTTGCTACATTATTAAAGAGGAACAAATACTTATATACATTAAGCAATTATTATTAGCTACTTTCACAGCAGTGTTCAGCTGCTTGGAACATACCCTAGATATACTGCAATATTCGCTCTTATCATACTTCATCCCTCTTCTTGGCTTAGTTTGCTATGTAATCTTCTTAGGAAAAAAAAACGCTAAAGAAAGGCAACTAAATAAGCAAGTGATAGTTCACAAGTCTATTACTTAAAGCACAGAACAATTAGTTCTCACTATCTAACTAATTTGACAGGAAATCTTTTAGAAGAAGGTGAAATGAACTTCATGTTGAGTGGCACGAGACTACTGACAAGAAACATAATTCTACAGGGTTCTTGACTACATTGGAGTAGAGGAAAAAGAACAACAAACAAACAAAACAAACCAACCAACAAAAAAACCCCCAGAAAACTATTTCAGACAGAATATATTTTTACCTGTATTGCAATAACAACTGGAAAAGCTTGTAGAGTTGTTATAGTAGTGATCAACACTTAATAAAAGTGAATAACTGCTGGTAGTGTTATAGAGGACAATTCCACTTAAAATTAAAGCACACAGAAAAGGTAAGAAAAGAGAACAATTCCTGTGTTGCACACACACATACAACACAGATACATTATATGAGTGCCACACGGGAAGTAAGAGATACCACTTTTTAGATACAAATACTCAGCACATTGAAGTGTTGGACATGTTGTCAGGCCCCAATCCTCAAAGACAGAAATATCTCAGGATTTCTGAATTTCAGCTGGTTCCTTAAGTAACATCAGCTGGAGGTACTAGCAAATTCAATTACTGTAAAAGTAAAGATGTAGGGGAAAAACCTTTGTTTAATTATTCTACTATCACTAATACAATCTAGTTTAAAAATAAAAATTAAAAATCATCATGACCCCAAGTAATTGTTCTAAGACACTTTGGGACTTTTCATGATCCATTCTTTAATCCATGGTATTTTTTCTTATTTTCCGTATAATAATATGGATTCATGAAAATGGAAAATTATCATGTGTCTAGACAGGGCTATACTGGGAAATAGGTGCAGAATGCCACAAGTTGTTTTTTTTAAAGCACTGAAGATTCAAGAGAAAAACTTTAATAATAGCAGACATGTTTGATGTAGCCTTTTCTAAAAGTGCTGCTAAGGATATTCAACTATCATTTCTTAACAGTATGTTTCTTTCCTTACGGAATTTTGGAATCTATCGAATCTTGAAATTGTCATAGAATTATACAGTTCCTACATGCACAATAGAGATGGCTTCCAGGAAAATGGGGTTTAACTGCAATCTCAGTAGTGCAGTAAAAAAGACATGATGTTGGAAAGTCCAAGCTCTCAGAAGAGTATAGAAAACTCCTTACCAATAATGAGGGAAAACATGAAAACACTTTTATAAGATGCAACAAAAGAGAAGGAGATTATGAAACTACTTCTGTAGGACAGACAAGGGCAGGTGCAAGGTCCTGCAACTGGGATGCAGCAATCCCAAGCATAAATACAGGCTGGGAAGAGTATGTATAGAGAGTAGTCCTGAGGAGAAGGACTTGGGGGTGCTGCTTGATGAAAACCTCAAAATGAGCCAACAATGTGTGAGTGCAGCCCAGAAAGCCCCGATTGCACCCTGGGTGGCATCGAAAGAAGCTGGGTCAGCAGGTTGAGGGATGTGATTCTACCCCTCTGCTCCATTCTGGTGAGACCTCACGTAGAGTACTGCATCCATCTCTGGAGCCCCCAACACAAGAAGGACATGGACCTGTTGGAGTGGGTCCGGAGAAAGGCAACAAAGATGATCAGAGGGCTGGAACACCTCTCCTACAAGGACAGTCTGAGGGAGTTGGGGTTGTTCAGTCTGGAGAAGGCTCTGGGTAGACCTTCTTGCAGCCTTCCAGTATCTGAAGGGGTCCTACAAGGAAGCTGCGGAGGGACTTTTGACGAAGGCTTATAGAGATAGGACAAGGGGTAATGGCTTCAAACTGGAAGAGGGGAGGTTTAGATTTGAAATTAAGAAATTCTTCACTCTGAGGGTGGTGAGACACTGGCACAGCTTGCCCAGGGAAGTTGTGGATCCTCCATCACTGGATGTGTTCAGGACCAGGTTGACTGCATCTTTGAGCAACATGGTCTAGTGTGTCCCTGCACACAGCAGGAGGGCTGGAACTAGATGATCTTTAAGAATCACATTCAACCCAAACCATTCTATGACTGTATGACTATTTAATACAGGGACAATATCAAGAAAGCTGTGGCTTTTACAGTAATGTTCCTTTCAGCTAAATTGTTGGGATTTTTTCACCTGTGAATGAAAAATGCATGTATTAAGTAGAGCAGCACATTATCTGGCAGGGGGATTGGACTAGTTGATGTTTCTAGGCTCCTTCCAACTCCTAACATTCTATGATTCTATGATTGTTCTTTGCATGGCATGCATGTTTATATCTTTTGCATAGTGACAATTGCAAGCCAAGGTGCTTTGCAGAATAATATGAACTGTTGCTTTTAAAGGGGAAGTTTGTGTAAACTTGTGTTAATGTCAAGTCAATACAGCAATTTTATTAACAAGGACAGAATTGCTTAAACACTAAGGAAATGAATGTCAAATTTATCTGGGTGATAAATATCTCTAAGGCACATACAGATACGTATCATGAGCTTTATTTCTTTAATTTAATAAGAAATGAGCAATTTGCTTTAACACAAACATATTTCTCAGACTTTATTGTAGGACATTCACCTGAAGCCTCTATTGGCTGCTGCATAAAATATTTATAGAATGTTTTTATCATTAATTCCTTCAGAATACTTTAAATATTTATTTATTTATTTATTTTTCTGGCTAGTATATAGAATTGGAAATACAATTCTAGGCAAAAAGAAAAAGCAGTTGCTGAAAGCATAATGCCACAGATGGAAAATCATAAGCAGTTTTCCTGTGACACAGCTTGTATTAGCACCTTTTTATCTTCAATATTTTGTGTCTTCATACTTTTCTTCGGGGTCTCTGCAGGGTTTTATTTCATAAACTTTTGAATTACCGTATTACTTCATTGATTCTAGTCTTATTCTGGATTTAAGTTTCAGCCATACGCTCAAAAAATTCTTTAACTTGCTTCATTGTCTCATCACAAAGGCAACTTAAAGGTGCACAAGATAAGCACAGTTGATTTTGCCCAAAAGCTGCTGTTAAGTTCCAAAACTTTCAAATTCTCTGTGAAGCAAGTCCAGACTCAGAATCTTTTAGTGTTGCTTCCAACTCTACAATAAATTATTGCTTTACCCACACAATATGTGCTTGACATTTCCTGCAGTGCCAGTTTTTGATACCCAAAACGTTTTCAGAGAGAAAGATAAAGGAACTATATCTCATTTATGTCTGTATGTAATTTCGCTTTCTCCTCTCCAAAGTTCTCAAAGGCCATTTCATACATCCCTGAGGGGACTAGCCTTGAGGTAAAGCGACCCCTTTGTTGTGTCTGTTTTTTTCCAAGCTGTGTTTTACATCTTGTGGTGTCATCAACCAGTATATCAATAGCATTACTGCACTTGACTTTCCTTATTTTCTCCTGACAATATCCTCAGGGTTGATAAATGGTCCTGCCTTCATGTAGAAGGCAATTTATTTGTTTGGATCCTACATATAAGTTTATGAAATCATGACATTCTGTAACAATGACTGGAACAACAAGCAAAGGCTATTACATGAGTTAACCCTTGCGGGGCAATTGCTGGTATCTCTTGTCATTAACTCCTTGAGGTCTGAAAATGTGTATTACTAGTAACAACAGGATGTGGTTCAACAATTTCCATAGGAACATCACAGTTACTGCCATGCAAGCAAAAAAATAATAATTTATATTTGTCCTGTATTCTTAATAAGTCTAAAATGATGGACGTGTTTCTGGAACCAAATATGGAAGATAAATGTTGCTTATAGATAGTGTGAGGAGAGAGAATCAAAAGCATAGAAAAGAAATATAATCTTTCTGGCTTGGTCATTTTTATGCTGTACATTTCTGTTTAAGCTTGGTTCAGCTAGGACCACTAACTTGGTGATGTTTATTCAAGGAATCACAAGGAGAGTTTCAGGAAGCATAAAGACTAGACTGCTTGCAGTAGTCTTTGAAACATTTTTCATTTAACTGCAACTCTTGGTTCTAGCTTGCACACAAAAATAACCAAACAGATAAGGCACATAAGGCAGAGCTGAAGTAAATGGCAAAGAGAGGACCATTATTCAAATCAGTCTAACTCCCCACACAGTCTTGTGCCAGGGCTGCTACATACCCCGCAGCCAGGATTTCTGACTGCCTCTTCTGCTTGAGATGCAGGCAATCACACTTTGGCACATCTCTCTACTTCAGTTCTTCCACGGCTCTAAAGTCCATTTCATACCAATGTCTGTACTTTCAATGGTCCTCTAAAAACCAGCTATAAAATACAGGTATTGTAAGCTCTTTGGAACAGGAAATAGCTCTGCTTAAATCAATTTCTAGAGTCCGTAGACAAGAAATCACTAACCTATCTTGCATTACAATAGGAATGACAAGTGCTTCTAATAAATAGAAGGACATTCATTTTACTGATGCCCAACCTGCATCTGCATTTCCCAAACAGATGGATTCACAAATCAGTTGGCTGCAATTTTAGAGGGATGCTGGAAATTTATCCCATGGAGAGCTAGTGTTGAGCCCAAACCTGTCACAAGTGTGCCCCAAGGAGCTGTTCCATAGCAGTCCCTACTCTGCCCGCTGCAACCAGTGGGCCAGGAGCAAGGAGCAAAAGAGACAGGAACCAGCGTGGGCTCCCTGTAGCCTTCTGCTGCTACCAGGGATCATATGCTTTAGATTGTCTCATAACCGAGGAAGTGGTGCTGATTACTGACTCAGTGCCAAGTATGTGTTTGCTCATCTCTGAGTGTAACTGAATTAGGAAATACGTTTTTATTTGTGGTGCCATTTTATTATGTGCAGTAATTGGGTTTCATATGATGTGTCACTCAAGGGGTTGTTTGTACATAAAAGGAGAGGTGTTGATCTCAACCTCTTCTATCATGTATGTTAATGAAATTAAACCACAGCAAATAAATTGGTGTAATTTGCTGGCACACATAAATTTCCATATCTGGGTTGTTGAAGAGCAGATCATGCAAACATGCACAGTTAAAAAATCATCAAATACTACATTTTTGGATGGCCTAGGAGGAAGTACAAGTAATTAAGCAGAGCCTTGAATTACTTTTGAAATATCTTAGGAAAGCTGCTACATTATACATAATGTAGTGGTATATTCCTTACAAAAATTCAATTAAATTATCACTTCCAGAGTTGTCACTTCAGAGCCTACACCAGTAGCTCAGGTAATTCATATCAAAGAAACTATTATGGCATATTCCTTCAGCAGCCATCTGTATCATGTGATAAGTTGATCCTCAGTTTTGCTTCTGTAACACAAGTGGCAGCGTCAGTAAATTTGCTGGCAAAAATTCCCTGCGGCCATAGATTTGTTCAACCAAACAAATGGCCCTGCTTGAGGCAGCCAGCAGATGCTGTCATCTATACAACATAATGATCTTTTCCTCTACTCCAGCCCCCACTGATTGCAAGTCTGAACATTTTAAATATATATAGACTAGATATATTGTAGCTGTATAATCCATCCACGTAAGAGCCAGCTGCATGTGGCTAGTAGTCCTTTTCTTCCTTTCTTCCTTTTTACTCCTCCTGGTCCAGATTTTTGCTTCCCTGCTCTCAGAATACATCTATGCTACATGCTGGAGGATGGCTATTTGTTTATTTATTTAGCTGGTGATTTGCTGCCGCTGAATAATTTACGTAGCACATTGTTGTACTTCTGCAAAGGTCTAGTTTGGCTGGAGTTCTACATCAATGCCTGTGGCTTCCCTTTGAACTACACAGGCTCTGTCTTGACCCAGCTGCTAGCATTTTAAATATTAAATGAAGAGCATGCCAAATCTTAAATGCTGTGGTTGTAGAATAACAGCCACCACTGTTAGAAGTAAATAGTGGGGTCTGTTTGTGCCTACGGGTTATTTTCCCCCTTTTTTTTATAACCTATTCTGCCTCCACTGAATGTACCTAGAGTTTACTAATATTTTCCAAATATTAATAAAGCTTTCAGAGGAAAAGACACTTTTAATTTTATTAGGTTTCTTTATCTTTTTTTTTTTTTTTTTTTTATCAATCCTGTTGGCAGTTGTTTCATAACAGAAATGAAACTGTAAGTCACCTCTTGGTGACATAAATCTCCTGCCAATACAACATCAATTGCCCTTTCACCGCCCACAAAGGAAACATGCTCCTCACACCCAGTGTGGCCATGCCCTTGATTCATGGCATGTAGTGGTACACCCCTTGCCTGCATAGCCCAGATACTTGCTCGTTCCTCTCTGGAAAACTGCTTTAGCTGTTCCAAACACAAACCTATTTGCCAGCCGGCACTTTTGTACAGCCTTTTTCCTGTATTTATCTCACTCATTGGAGTCAAGCAGTGAGATGAATGCATTTTTCTACACACAATAAAGTTGGTAGCTCCTAGTGATAACATGCACTGCGATTTACATTTTGCTTTTACATTGTAAAAGTGGTCAGATTCACATATAGTATAAATTGAAGTTTAAGCTGGAAATTGAATCTAAGGGTAACTAAATTATCATAATAAGTATTGATAAAGAGATGAAAGAATGCATAGATTATGCTAATTAGGCACGTGATCCAACAACCACTGAGTGGATGAAAGGTTTTATTGAATTAAGTTGACTTGGGATCAGCCTCTACAACTATCTTGGGTCAGAGGCAAAATGTAAAGATCTGGGTATGTAGCTCTATTTTCATACAGAAAGCAAAGGAAATATCTCATGGTATTTGACTGCAGAGTCAACAGAGCAGTGTCAAGAAAGATAGCAAAGCCTTGTGCTGCCAGGTCTGCAGATGAACACATTTTACCTGAGGTGCTATGGTATGAAAATGTCAGGTACTTGGTTAATTGTCATCAATGTTTGCCAAACTTCCTTCTTCATCCTCAGAAGTAGGAAGATTGATGGCAGAGAATAATTATTCGTTGTACAGGTGCTAATAGCAAAAGCCAGATTTCTGTGAAAGACTGTAGCATGCTTAATGGTTAAATATGGCTTTCTAAGGCATCATTCAGGATTTCTACAGGTGCTAAACAAACATGCCATTACATAGTAATGTGGATGTGAGAGGGGATTGTGTTGTACTGGAAGAGTATGTACATTTTCAACTGCACTAAGGAGTTAAGAAAATGTTCATTAATGCTTCCAACAGCAAGCATATTACAATTACTTGACAGTTCTGACAGTCTTTGATATTTAGTAGCTAGTGCTTTATTACAGACACATAAAAAATTGGCATGAATTTTATGTTTCAGACTGATCTTTTGCAGTGAAAAAAGCTTTGCCTTTGCTGACAGCTTCATGTATTGAAATCCTTATCCAATTTCTCTTATGTACACACATGAGTTAAGTATGGTTGTAACAGATAAAAAAAATTGCTTCGTGAAGTAAGCTCCAGAAATGGAGTCACAAAAGTCTTGGGTACAGACACTTAAACAAGAGAGAATATTTGGTACTACACCTCAGATCTAGTCTTTTGCAATTTGAATCTATGTCAGATTAACATAGATATTTCAACAGGTTTTTAATCTCCAATTTAAAATACAAAAAAAATAAAGGGTTAACAATATACAGTTGCATTCATCCAACTGTGAAAGTGGGGCAAATGTACAATAGTTTGGAAATCCTGCAAGAAAATTCTTTTTTCCTCATGGTCTTCTGATTCTTGTTGCTTCTGACAGTGGAAACATCAGAGGATAAACTTGTTCCACAGTGGCCAGTGCGAACATTTCCTGTCTTTGTAACTGCTGATTCTGAAAAATACAGATAAACTTGGAAAAGACAGTAAAATGATGCATCTTTGCCCAACCTCCAGAAATACTTCCTCTTGGATTTTGCTAGAATATAGAAGAAATTCTGTTCATCATCAAAAAAAAAAAAAAAAAGAAATTAAAAAAAATTCTTTCCAGTAAATCTCCAAGTTTCTGATAAATTGAAAAGAATTTACTGTACTTACAATGACATTTGAATCTTTCTTAAATGATCGCCTAAAGAATTGCATCCAGTTGCTAAAAATAAAAATGCTTTTAAGCAAGGCAGAAAATAAGTACAGTGCAGTGAATCACTGGCTTTTTACTGCCACTAACAAGAAACACAAAGGGCAAAAATTCTTGTCCACTGGTTATAAACATGCAGTTAAGCTGATCTTTTGTTTGCTTGTTTGTTTTTATCTTCTTAAATAAGGCTGACATAATGACAAGGCAAGTCCCAACAGAGCATGCACAGCAAATTTTACAGACAATTGAAAGCCTATCTTCTTTACCCTGTGTTTAAACTATAAATACCTGGGGCTTATTATCACTCTAGCCAATTCTATATGATCCCATGCACAACCTTTTGTTTGGGAAGGGGGAAACTGTATATTCAGACATAGGTCTGTGCATAGGTATTGTTTCAATATACTAATTCCCTGTGAACATGGCCACCATAATTAATGATGGAGCACAGCCAAAATTCGAATAATAAAAATGTTAAAGTGCTCCAAGTAAACACCTCTTGTTTACCTTTAGTGAATAACATCTTCGTTGTGCACAAAGGCACATTTGTGCAAAGAGCAGACCCAAGATGCGTATGAAATTAGCCAGTCTGTCCCCTAGTGATCACAGTGAGCAACTGTTTCAGTGCTTAAAGTAGATCTGTAACCACCTCAGGCAAACTGCAGGCAACATCTGCAACACTGTACTCTGCACTGCCTATAAAGAGATACCTGAGATACTAGCACCTGAGATGCTAGCACTGAGGTTAAACAAATGTTTCAGCAACAGCAGGCCAAGTGGTAGGACCAAGAGGCACGGGCTGTAAATTAAAACTTTAAAAGGATGCACAGCAACAAAACACAGGACTGTATCTCTACATATCCAATAGTATATGTTCACAGAGCATGTATGTATAGGAGATAATATCGACATTAAACTGCTTCTTAAAGCATGAGATTGTCATTGGTGTAAATCACTGCACATACTTTTTAAGAGTCGAAGAAATAAAAATTATTTTTAAGAGGTACTGTTACTGCTGTTACAATTACTGAATTACAAAGTGTCCTGATTTGAGCTAGAACAGAGCTAATTCTGTTCAGTGATTTTCCTTTTCAGCTCAGTCTCTTCTAAGTAACTGCACTGTCTGAAGTTAACAGCAAATTTTCACAGACAGTCTCTGCTTCCAGCAGTGACAACGCTCCGTGTTTAGAGTTACTGCCAAGGCCTGGGGTGTGCAGAAAGGCTCTTGCTTCTACTTGCTCCTGTGCAGACCAAGGTCACTGCTCAATCTTGTTCACCTCATTGGGGGTGCAGAAAATAAAAGGCTGCAGCTGCAGGGAGGAGTGGCCAAGACAGGTGACCCCAAACTGACTAACAAGGGATTTCATCCAGTATAAAGTTGAGGAATCATGAGGGTCAAGCCTCTTCTTCAATGGCTGTCATCTGAGGAAGACTCTGTCTGTTCTGCCTTCAGTCTGAATCTGTGTGTTCCCAAATCTAGTCCCAGAATCCACCTCCTGATTCTGGTTCTTGTTCTTGTGGGTTGCTACTGAGTCCAGTCTGGGACTTCCCCAGTGCCTGCTCCCCAGCCTCAGTGGTGACAGTGATGGAATTGCTATCAGGGAGTTGGGTTTGATATTGGTTTTGTATGTATTTGTATATACTATATTTTTATTATGATTTATTATTATTATTTTTCTTTAAAGCTCTTCTAGATTTCTTTTCTAATCTGTGTCTCCTTGCTCTGTCCCTTTGGGAAGGGAGAGGGATTAACAGAGACCATCTCTTATAGGTCTAGTGGATGGCCCTGACCCTAAACCATGGCACAAAAATAATGTATTTTTTCTTTCTCTACTACCTCACTTCATTTATAGGATGTGCCTTTTTAAAATGTAGAGAAGACAATACAATGAGAATGTGTTTATGTGCTTGTCAGACTGTGTTAATTCTACAGATTCGTTTAGGACCTTATGTGGATTTGGCTATGCATCCATTAACTTCCAAAAGTACTTATATTCTTTAATATGCTTTACTCTTTATTCCTTGACACAAAACTGACTGACCACTTCAGGTTAGTATCCAAGTCTCTTACAATAATTTGAGTGTTTGATCTTTACAGCTATGCTGCTAGGTAAGGAAACGATATCTTCACATTCACGAAGCAAAAGATAGTCTATGTATCTTGTGAATACTCACACAAGAAGTCTGTGGTAGACTCATCTCTAGCTCCTAGGCACCTTTCAAAATGCACAGAATAGAAGAGCAATAAATTGTATTAGTGAGATACTGGCTCATGTTCTCACCCGTTAGTCAGTCTAAATAAAATGTAGACGTACATTAAGCTTTCTGGTTCTAAACCAAACATAAGCTATGACAGGTATGTCTAGGGACCAAAGAGCAAGCAGCATGCTGCAATACAGAGAATATCAGAAATTCTTAGTTGTGTTCTGTCCTGACTGCATGTATCATTATTACAAAAAAAAATCATTATTATTGGACTGTCAAAATTCCAGCTGCCAGAAAATGTTTAAAATAAATCCAGTTTTGGTAGCATGGAGATCACACCTCGCTAATTAGAATTTCTGATCCCAGAATTTACGGTCAGACATTGTCCTGGGTTCAGCTGGGATAGAGTTGATTTTCACAAGAAGCCAGGAGGGGACACAACCAGGATAGCTGACCCCAACTAGATGTTCTCTACCATATGATGTCATGATCGGTATATGAACTGAGGGATCTGGCTGGTGAGGGGTGAAGAGATCATGGCTCAGGTACAGGCTGAGCATCAAGTTCCAAGTGGTGAGCAATTGCATTGCGCATCACTCACTTTATACATTCTTTTATTAGTATTGTTGTTGTTATTACTCCTTCTTTCCTTGTGTTGTCCTATTAAACCATCCTTAACCCACGAATTTTTACTCTTTCTTCCAATGCTGAGTGAGCCAGTGGCTGCATGGTGCTTAGTTGCTGATTGGGCCTAAACCACAACAGATATCATCAGATCTATCTTCATATCTGTTATTTAGCTGAAAAAACTCAGTATCTGATGGGGATTGGTTCTCATAGTAAATTTTGTGCCTCACTAGGGCAGAAGAGGGGCTGACATTAGCTCATGGTCACATGCATACAGGTCAGAGACTGAAGCATCAGAATGTCTGCATCTTCTACAGTGACAGTCTTGTCACTTGTGCTGTGCTCCAAATATTAAGAATTCACCATCAACAACAAATATGTTTTTCTCGCTATACTACACATGCTGTAAGATGGAGAGAAATTTATATCAAGCCTATATTTTTTATTCCCTATCTAGAATATTGTTCCATAATTTATTCCAGAGATATGAAAGTATTGAAAAAATCTGGCACAAAATATACCATCATTATTTATACATCGGGCTCTTGAAGAAAAGAATTAAATTAAGTAAAAGACAAAATGGAGACATTGATTTATGGCAAAGATATTTCATGCATTAAAATTGTAAAGCTTTAGCATCAATGTGAAATTAAAAACAAGTAAGCTTCTAAAAAATTTGAGTAAGATTTTTTTTCTGCCCATCACGTACAAGAACAAAAACATGGTAAAATACACTTTTCTTTGCCTTTTTTAATGTCACAGCTGCTTAATGACAAAATAAGAAGAAACGAAGATGTTTGTTGCAAGGAGTAGGATTTTACCCCCAGTTTCATGTTAGTATATTGCAAATATCTAATAAGAACTAATAAGCAGTACATTTATCCTGAGTCATCTATCAAACAGAAGTGAGAGAATAATTTGTCAGACAGCTCATCACTGGCTCTTGGTTTCATAGTCCTCTCCTTCACTGAAAGCACACCTCTTTTAAGGCAGCGAGTGGGAAAAATTGCCCAGTAAACTGCTTCAGGATGTGGTCCTGGATTTGACTCCATTTTCCTTGTAGACCTCAAACCCAGCTCTTGATCCTACTTCCCCAGCTGCAGATCAGCTCATCCAGCCTTCATCCACCTTACCTGTTTCTTGCCTCGGATCCTGCTGTTGTACAAATTCTTCACTCATGACTTCAGCCTGATCCAAATCACAATCTTATCTATGTCTTCAGACTTGGCATTTACAGACAGTCTGTTTTTTGATTCTCTCCCTAAATTCCAGACAAATTCTTGTTCTTTTCCTTGAACAAAACATCTGCTATCTTTCCTGTCTTCTAGCACAGGTGGTCATTACTATGGCATCTGGGTTTGGCCTACACACTGGTGACTTCTATGTCCTTAAGACTTCCTTGAAACATCATGATTTAAATTATGCACTTATAAAAAAGTTGGGTTTATGATTATTTAGTTATATTAATACAAAAAAAGAAATTAAATTATACTACAGGTGCCATTTGCAGTGTCTCAAAATGATTTATCCCACGTATTTCTTTTACCACTAAAGCATTTGATTGTTCTCCTCCACCAGAGCCAAGCAAGTGGGTAGAATGCAGGTTCCATCACTCAGACTTGGAGCTCCCTTTTTTGTGCATCAACACGAGCAATAGAGACACCAAATTTCACTATAATAAATACTTAGAAGTGCGTTTGGGTAGTTTTGCAAGTGTCAATAACTGGAGAATCTTGAGATAAATAGAAGTTTTTCTATTTCTAGAAAAGCCATATGAGTTTAGGCTGGTAAAATTGATCTGGGCTGGTCTGCTTCCTTTTTGCCAAGAGGAAGGCAGGGTACTCTGTGATAGATTATGACATAACCAGAACCTAAGTTAAGAAAAACAACTTTTCCTCTAGATGTATGCTAGGAAAGGCAACATTTTTATGGTCCTTTTCTTGTGAAGTTTTTTTCAGTATGAATATTCCTAGATATCCTGTTGGCTGCTGTGATCAGGGCAATCAAGAAATAACAGGCTGCTTTGGGAACAGAAATTTCAGAGACACAGAATGATTGTGGAAGGATCTCCTCTTTTGTATAACAATTTGACAATTTATTTTATGTCTAGTCAGTGGGTGAATAATAAAGATAAGATATTTCAGAGCTTATTTTCAATCAAGCTGGAAATTGCACTCTATTGGACATTTCCTTGAAGGTACAGTAAACAAACAAACACTGCCAAATGCAAATGTAAATCAAGATGTAAGGAAGCAACAATTTCTTTGATACCGTATATAAACAAGTATGGACATTTACATATGCAGAATCCACTTTGTTTAAGTTGAGCAAATCATATAACACATTTTCTGTCTCTTTCTTACCTCTTCTATAGCAGTACAAAGGTGGTAATATATATGGTAACAAAGATTCTGGATACTGGATCAAACTGCACATTACAGCTGCTCTCACAGTTATAAAATTGACCTGCACCTTACAGCCCTCCTTATCCAACATTCTAGACTTGACAGGGAGTTGTTTTCCTTAGAGCTATTTCTTTCACTTGAGGCTCTTTTTTATTTCTAGTGTGCTAAGGAGACAGGCTCTGCATTATGGGGTCCTGTAAGCCCTTTCTTCCATGAGACCTGTGAGCTGCAAGTTGACTTGAGTGACTCGAGGACCAAATCTTCAAAATGGAGCACTTTTATTTCTTTCCTCTGAGATTTGAAGCACGGGGAGCAAAAATTAAAAGCAATTAAGATCTATGTGCATGATCTTACATTTTTTATTTTGTTTACTGTCTCTGTCAATCTATCTAACTGCCCTCTCTGTCTGAAGAAACAGTTTTCCTTTTACACCTTAGCCGGTGTCTGGCCACAGAATTTTTTTCACACCCCTATCTATAAATGCAGATTCCTCATCTCACTTGCTTTAAAGACATCTAGAACACTTTCAAAATTTCAGCTTTGCTGTTTCATCTCACCCCTCCCGTCTAATACCGTAGCAAGTCCCCTGTTACCAATCCAGCTCACACAGCACATTCGTGTGACTGTACCCTCACCCTATCATTTCCCACTTCATTACTCTAGTCTAGTACCAAGCACTTTGCTTTAATACCTTTAAATAGGAGTGAATAAGAATCCTCTTGAGCTTTGCATGAAGAGTCGAGGTGGCTGACAGTCAATATAAAATGTTTTGTCCTCTTCTAATTGAAAAGCCAGTTTGTAAGAAACTTGGTTTTTGCACTCCAGGAAACGTTCATGTCGCCACAGACTTAGAATACTTGTTTTATTAAACACATCCCTAATAGATATATGCTGCTAATGCCTTTTAATTTTCAAAATTCTTGTGACTCATCTCAGGACTAACAGCCCCTCTCCTCTATAAATTGTTTATCACTCAGTAAACATCATATTTTTTCATCTGGAAGGCAGTTTTACCAAGGGTGAAGATTTGCTACTTCTAAATGACATCAATAAACTGTTCACACAAAACCAGAAGCAGTGTGTCTTAGAATTTCATTTTAAGTAAATAGAACTTACATCTCCATGGTGAGACGAACAAGCTTTTTGCTTTATTGCCTTTTGATAAAGCTGTAGATACAAATAGACATCTGCTGAGGCAGCAGAAAATGTTCCAATTTACTTCTGATGTATATTATATTGCATTTGGTGCAACACACACAAGATGTAATAATGCTTTCTCATATTAGATATACTCTGTAATTTTAACTAAAATGTTTAAATGAATCCTGTCATGCCTGAGCAAACATTAGAAATCATAGTGACTTGCTAAATTCGTGTTATATTGTGTATCGTGTATCACATACTTTTTGTTACTCTTCTTTCCCATTGATACGTATTATCATGACTCAAACTCTAAGCATATTTTTTCTTTTAATAAATTCTACTCTTTTGCCAGACGTAACGGTAATACTAATGCCCACCCCTTAAGGCCACAACCAAGTGAGAAACTTTTAGTTTGGAAGTTCAGTATAGTCCAAAAATGACAGTAAGTAACCATTTTTTACCAAATAATTTGGACAACTGGCCAAATAGGGGGAAAAAAAAAAAAAAATTAAAAAAAATTAGGGGGGGAAGTAAATCTGTAGGTGCCTATATGAGTTTTGATGGAGACATATGAATTGCAGTGTTCCTAAGATCCAAAACTAGAGGCCCAAATAATTTGACCACAACAGGTAAAAGGCAAAAACTTGCCTCTCCTGAATTTGTTGAAGTATTTCCTATCATCCCGTTACCCTGATGGCAGGTCTGGTGCTGGTGTACCTGTAGAAAAGCTTATGAATGCTGTAGCCAGTCAGAGGGTGGCCTAACCATTTGTCTTCTGCTGTGCTCCTTGGGCTCTTTGCTATGAGACTGACACAGCCAAGCGTAAGATAGGAGTGGAAAAAGAAGCTTTAGCTGCTGATGCCTCTATGCACCACATTCTTCATGGAGTTTCTACATCATGAGACAAAGACAGAGATCTTCATTCCTTTTCATTTTTTCTTCTTGTCTCTTTAAGGTTTATACATTATTATAAAGTCATTTGTGAATTACTGTGCTTCCTCTGATGTAGACAAGAGTATATTTTTCTGTGTCTTTTTAATTAACTTTTACTATTTAAAATGGAAAATATTTCTGTCATTTAAAAATACATTATTTCCCTTTTTCACCTGGTTGACAGATTTCTGAATATCTAGATTTGCTGGTTTTCTCAAACCAATAGCTTTTAGCTTCAAGTGACTGTGCAAGTCTTATTTTAAATTTCCTGTGAATTTCCTACCTTCTTAATTATAGACAGAAGTTTAAAGTGTGTGAAAAGCTACATCTAACTATTCAGAAACTCAAAAGAAACACAAATCATCTAGAAACGTACTTACTTTTAAATATTATTAGTTGTAAACCAAATTCATATTTTATTCATGAAGTCATGAAATAGCAGTTCTTCATACCTCTGCATCTTATTTACTGTCAACATTTCAAATCTCCTAGGAAATAAAAATGACTGTTGGTCAGCTCTAATTTCTTTTCTAGTTAGCTTTTTTCCCATTGTATAAAAATACATTCAGAATTATGCTGTAAGCACCATTAAATATAAAATAAACTATTTATCTATCTCTCCATCAATCTATCTGCATACACAAATATATAAGAACAAGCTATCTCAGTCTTTTAACAAACAGTGAAAAATCAATTTATTTTTATTATATGGTTTAAAATACCTTTTAATGCATTCTATACCTACTCCAGAATGGCAGCATATGGAGACTATTTTCTATATTCAAATATTGTAGAAAATTAATATTAGTTAGGATTTTTTTTTTATAACAGACTTAACTACTGCAATTTTCATAAACAAATAAAATATATTAATTATATACTATAAAATTAGAGCGGATTTTTGAGCAACTTGTGAAAAACTCATAAGATCTTTAAAGGCTTGATAATTACTGAATGCTGGAGTGCTTTCATGTAAATCTTCACAGAAAAATATCTTGCATTAAATGAGAGACTGGCCCAATAAAAATGTCGAAGTAGTTCTGTCTTGAAGTGAAAAGTCTTACTGAACGGAGAAAATAGTAACACTTCTTGACTGTCCTCACTATTGTTACTAAATGAAGAGTGTCATTATAGCTTGCAAGGCTGAGAGCTTCTCTATGAACATTGAGATATGGACATATGATACTCCATGCATGCATCTCTTAGAAAGGAGAGATACTTAAGGTCTTTGCTTACTCTTTTGTATTGCAGGAAGATTTATTATATTACTAATGGTTATACTGGTTGTAAGTCTTTTCCACTCCCCTTTTCTTCTCCAGATGTGGTCCTCACTGTCACCAATGCTAAACCATGCCCATTTGTAATGGAAATGTTAAAGACTGATTCACTAAGTACCCTTTTTGAATGATAATGAATATGATGCTGAAATTCTCATGTGTCTTCAATACTAACGATTGTCAGCAGGAGTTAACATCACAGACATAAGGGTCACTCTCATCTCTTACAAGTTGCATCAGGCTGCCCTCCTAGCTTAACCAGTGCACCTCCACCCACAGAAGAAATAGAATCATAATATTCTTGTGTTTGGAAGAGACCTTTAAGATCATAAAGTCCAACTCTTAACCCAGCACTACCATGTCACCACTAAACCATGTCCTGCAGCATTGCATCTGCATGTCTTTTAAATCCCTCCAGGATGGTGACCTCACCACTGCCCTGGGCAGCCTGTTCCAGGGCTTGAAAACCCCTTGGGGAAAGAGATGTTGCCTAATGACCAAGCTAAACCTCCCCTGAATGTCTCACAACTTGAGACTGTTTACTCTTGTCCTATTGATTGTTCCTTGGGAGAAGAGACTGACTTCCACCTAGCTCCAACATCCTTTCAGGGAATTATTGAGAGCAAGAAGGTTCTCCCCTGAGCCTCCTTTTCTTCAGGCTGAACAACCCCAGGTCCCTCAGTCACTTTTCATAAGACCTGTGCTCTATACCCTTTACCAGCTTTGTTGCCTTCTTTGGACACACTCCAGAACCTTAATGCCCTTCTTGGAGTGAGGGGTCCAAAAATATGCATTGACTCTGTGTTATCAGGTACCAATATTAAACACCTTTTTTTTTTTTCCTTGACAATATCAGCTGGTTATCAAATGCTGTTAATTGTTCAGCTGGTAAGTGTTGGAAATGGTGTTTGACACCTCTAGCTAAGAATGGTAATGAAGTTCTTACATGAACCCTAAAACTTAACTTTTAATGACAACATACTTGCCTTCTCACTCATATAGCAGCAAAGTGCTATTGTGAGAAACTTACTGCAGTAAAGTAACAATGTGCATATGTTACTTAGGAATCTTGATTAGGTTCTGCATTCTGGCTTCTTATTGTCCAACCCATGCAGTTATTTCAAACAGCTTTTTAGGGATGAATTAGACAAAAGTAATTTGAGAAGGGCTATCACTGATAGTCAAGGATAAGCCATAAACCACAGCAGTAATTCACTGTAATGAATATTATGGAACGTTGTCTTTGAAGGTTAGAGTTCTGTTCTTCATTAGTTTTCAGCAAGCTATCTATATGATGTGAATATGATATCGTATGATATCCATATGAAATGCAGAGCTGGCAGGACTGTATTTTTAAGCATGTAAGTGCTTCATTGCCATCCTTCCAGCCCACTACATAGCTGATTGAAGCTAATGTATCCCTATTTAAAATAATGTTTAGCATTATTGATATATTTTAATCTCACCTTTATCATATATGAAAGAACTGTTTGTATGGGTTTGTTTGTTTAGGGGTTTTTGGAGTAGTTGTAAGTTTCTTTCTTTACAGTTGACCTATTTTCATTTCATCGACTACCTGAAAGAATAAAAATTACATTGACCAATAAAGAAATCTATTGGCAGGTACAAGGGAATACACAACAGAAAAACACTAGGTGGATCCCAAAGCTGGGGCATGAAATGAAGGTCAGCATACTTCACATCATACCATCTCTTCTGGAATACTGATACTATTCAGCTAGAAAGAAATACATGCCCTGAGATGGGCTTTTAACTCTTAACCATTGAAGTAATAGAAGAGATACAGATGAGAATCAGTACTACGTACATCTATTCTTCCTGACCAACTCTGAGTGTTTAGGATAAACTCTGACATCCTTATAGGCTGACATTTGTCAGAGTGCTAAAGAGACTCCAAAAGGCTGACGATATTTAGATTCTATTGGTGTAAAACAGAATTCAAAAGCAGTGTATTTCAGAATATGCATTTGGCTCCTTGTTTTCCCTGTCCCCCATCTTAACACTTGTAAATATTCCACTTGTATATCCTGTTAACACAGGAAGGTTTGCTTTTTTTTTTGTCCCTGACCCCTAAAGGTTTTTATGCATATTTTTGCCTTCTGAGGCAATGAAAACTGGCTCAAAGAAACATTTTCTGAAGAAAGGATAATGCCAAACGTGCCTGCAAGCATTTAATCTCTCTTCCATTTTGGATTCTTTAACGTCTATGGTAAATGACTTATTTTGATAACAGTGTTCTGTGATCAGAAAGCCAAAACAAGCTGCAAGACAAACCTTTCCAGTGACTTATCAGATTCCAAATAAAGAGGAATAAAAGCAAACAGAAGGATCATAACAGATGTCCTGCTTCCCTGGGAGAAATACAGGAATAGGATCAATGACAAAACTGTTGGGAAAGTGAATGAGCTACTATGTGTCACATTAACAATGCAAAATATTCCCATAATTTTTCTCTGTGTGAAAATCACCTCAAGTTTGAGTTCTGTTTTGTTTCTTTCTTCTTCAGATTGGAAAACAACATCTCATTCTAAATGCTTAGAATATGATTTAAGGTAGTTTAGCATGTGAAAGAAGTTCTCCATTTTTTGCGTATCTTTTATTCAAATCTTAGGTCCCATTAGGAGTCCAAAATTACCAGAATGGGAAGACTTTAAAATGTTATTCTTAATTTTCACTTTTAGTATATACTTATTGCACATATATATGATAAAAATAACTGATGGACCCAAACTGTAAGTATTCCCATATGACACCAATTCAGACTCTCTAATATGTAAATATTGTTATTTCGGACACCAAATCCTTGACACTGAATTTGATGTATTTTTTGGGGAGGCCCAAGATGGAACAGTAGGACTCAGATTTTTCAACGAGTGGTGCCTAATGTTATATTTACGATTATTCAGGATACCTATATGAAAGAGGTCTTTTTCTCAGAGATGAAGATACAGTACCCATTAATACATGGGAACCAAGATCCTCTGAAAATTATGCTGCTTTATTCAGATGTTTAAATAAAGATATATACTTTAAATGTTAGGGATGTACATTGGAAAACATGAAGTGCCTCATTTGCAAAAGTGTCATCACAACAGGCTTTAATTGGCTATCAGCACCATCTCGAAGATACTGGGTTGAAAACCTGTTCTTAGTGACAATCTGCTTCCCCAAATGAGAAATGAGTACTTTTTGGATACTGGCAAAAATAGCTTGCTACCTCATTCTGCCTATAATCCTTTTGCAGAATGGCTTGCATGAAATGAAATTTTGTAATATGAATTAAAAAAAAAAAAAAGAAAAAAGAAACATGTTTGTTCAATGGCAAAACCAGCCTTTAAACCTTCAGTACAACTTTTGATCTAAGGAGAAACTTTCAAATCTTAAATCCTTAGTTTTGGAAAACTTTTACCAAGACTAATTTTGGTTTAATTTCATTCATCACCATGAGACTGATGAAATGAATGATGAATCAGGCTCGTTATTAGGAAGTTGTTTATTTTCCTGTAACTTTTCTTCTTTCTCTTTGATGGCCTTCTCTATTTTTGCTTTCTACTGTTCCAACAGTTTAGGTACAGAATAGCTACAGCGCTAACTTTTGCATTGAACACAGCATTGGTTGCACTCACTGGGAGATCTGCATGATGGAGAGCTGGGAATTGTATCCCCGCCCCCATATCAAGTTATTCATTGACCAGAAAAAAGGCAATCAAAATTAATGTGTTCTTAGTGTTCAATGCGTTGAAAAAATTGCTACGTCATCATACAGTCTACAAAACTGACCAAGCTGGGTGCTTTACATTCAGTTCAGCATCTTCTTGCAGGGTTCCTAACATTTTTAAAGAATCGCTGGTCAACAGAGTGCCTTAAAACACTGACACCTGATTAATGATCTTTTTATTAAAACTAATCTAAATGCGTGCTTTGTGAAACCTTTGAAGGAAAAGGAGGTTTTTATTCAGAAAAGCAAGAAGAAAACTACAGTTTATGTGTAATAAATACATTTCATGGCTTGTAGCTCAAGTATTTTGCTCATAATGATGTGTTTCAGTAGCTGTAAACAGCAAGAGTTTTCTCATGGCAGATGTTAGCCACCTAAAATATTTCTCTGTTCCATTGGTCTCACTTATGCTATTAGGATCAGTAAACCCTCTCTGACCTGAAGGTCAGTGTAAGAATAGAGCAATCAAAGGACTTCTCTAGAGCTGATAAACATTTTGCAATCAGGTAGTCAGATTGCTTCTCTTAGGAATAAGTAGTTCCAAAGGCAAGTTACAATTATGGAGATGTAAAAAGGTCAGACTTCCTGCAGTTCTTCCTGACTAGCCAAATATGTGTTGCTGATGTTCATAAAATTTTTCTATGCTGTAAAAGAAGCTATATTGCAAGTTTTTAACCACATAAAATACATATATATAAAAAAGAAAGTTTCTGCAAATCCACCTGAAAAAAGTTTACAACTGTGGTACAAGACTATATAGTAAATGTACTTTTTATTGCTTTCATGGCTCTCATTTTCATAAGCTGCCATATTAATTTGTCTAAAAACTTCCTCAACAGGCTATTAAAATTTCATTAGCTACAAACAACCCCCAGGATAAAACTCCTTTTAAGCTCAAACTTCATTTCACATAAGGCTTCTCCATTCTTACTCAGCAAATATCATGTCTCCTAGACTTACAGGAATGTCTGTTCACCTACATAGGATAGATACAGGTCTTCTTTTCCATCTTTGTATGAATAGTTTTTTCCTTATATAGGATATTTTTTCATTTGGAACATATTGTTTAATTTTTATCAGAAAGACAAGCCTGAATTCAAATTTTCTTAGAGGTTAGAACAGCTGATCTGGCCTTCTAACTGGAAATATAATTCTAGCAACCAGAGGGAAAAAAAATTAATGTGGATGAATTTGCATACAGTGGAGAATTTTCCGACAAATCAATGTTTGTTAGAAGTTTTGGTATGTCACAGAAGTTCAAATAAGTACCCATTTCAGATTAAACACATTTCTGAATGATAGTATTATTTATCCTCTTGCTTCACCTAGGAGATAGCTGTGGTTATAAAACATTTTTTATGTTATAGGATGCAGCACATCATTGATTTTCAGACCTGTAGTGGGTTTGTGGATTCAGCAATGAGAAAAATCATCATTTGACTTGCAAACAGAGTATTGGCTGATCAAGGAATTATTGAAAGCAATAAATACAAAATTCCACAATTTCATATTGGAAGATACACGTTTAACGTTAGATCCATTTCTTTTGCTTGTGGTGATACATCTCCCATTTAATTCTTAGTTTCTTTGCCAAGATTTTACTGTTTGTCATTTCCTAAAGAATGTTTTTGCAAAATGTCTCCCTGGCTACCATGATGATTTCCTAAACTCTTAAATCTCTTTGGTACTGTTAGATATCAAAAATTTAGAAAAAAAAAAAACCCAAACATAGGCACAATAACTCAGTAGCCAACTTTTATGTGTGCTCTACTTGAACTCAATGTGTAAACAAATAAGAGAAAAGGTTTCTAATTATTTTGGGTGACCCCATAAAGCCATATGTAACAATGACCTCCCTTTCCTTTGCAGTGCTCTGTTTCATGTTGTGTACACACACTTATTCTATAAAAGGTTCCTCCATTTGTGACACTTCCAATAATTTGAGAAGTTGTATTACTTGGGTGCACTGCCACTCAAGGCTATGATCAGTAGAACATCAGGAATCCCTGTTCTCGCTTTGTGCTTCTTTTCCCTAATCGTCCCAGTGCCACTGGAATAGTTCCAAAATTCATGTTTCAAAATCTCTTCTTAAAGTGATGCCCACTGTAATTTAGTGTACTGCATTCCTCACTGCATCTCTAGTTGAAAGATACAACACAACTAAGTACTTTTTCATTGTTGCTCACATGAAAAAACGTGTCTCAAATCATCACAGCCAAAGACCCATTTTGCCTTCTGCCCTGCAGCCAACCCCTTTCCAGCAGTGCCATCAGCACACATGGCCCTGCCACAGCACATAATTATTTGTGCAGGCTAGAGAGGTCCAACTGTGAAAGGTATTGTACTACGGGCAACATATGGCTCTGCAGAGGGTCCCACCTGCCGTAGCTTCAGCAACTGCAGACTGCCACATGAAAAGCTTCCAAGCTGGATACCAGCTTTGAGACAGCATCCACCTTTCTAATGTCCTCTCATCCTGCTTTCTGTTTTCAGACTGCTTCGATACAAAGTACAGTGTATTCTCCATCATCACCCACTTAGAAACTGTAAAGCAGGCACTTAGAAAATGGTACCAATATTTATTTGGAATGAAAATTAAATTGCTCAAAACTCCACCTTAAAATTTATTCATGCTTCCTTTTGCACCACTACATTTCACTTTTTGTATTTTTGACAAATAGAATTTCACATGTCTATGCATAAGGAAATTTAATAACCTCTTTACTTGTGAGATAATAAGGCAGACTCTTGTGAACAGAAGATAGTTTGCAAATTTTGCCTTTATACATATAATCATAGAATCACAGAATGGTTTGGGTTGAAAGGGATCGTAAAAGATCATCTAGTTCCAAACCCCCTGCCACTAGCAGGAAGACTTTCCACTAGACCATGTTGCTCAAAGCCCCATTCAACCTGATCTTGAACACTTCCAGTGATGGAGGATCCACAACTTCCCTGGGCAAGCTGTGCCAGTGTCTCACCACCCTCACAGTGAAGAACTTCTTAATTTCTAATCTAAACCTCCTCTCTTCCAGTTTGAAGCCATTACCCTTCATCCTATCTCTATAAATGCTTGTTGAAAGTCCCTCCCCAGCTTTCTTGTAGGCCCCCTTCAGATACTGGAAGGCTGCGAGTAGGTCTCCCCAGAGCCTTCTCTTCTCCAGGCTGAACTACCCCAACTCCCTCAGACTGTCCTTGTAGGAGAGGTGTTCCAGACCGCTGATCACCTTTGTGCCCCTCTCATGGACCCACTCCAACAGCTACATGTTCTTCTTGTGTTGGGGGCCAAAGACTAGAAGACTAAGTTTACCTGGACCTCCTAATTACTATGAAAAATAGAAGTTTCCATTTGGAAATGAGTACTGTTCAGTGCAGCCAATTTTCTCCTGCTCAATTCTTGTTTACACCATAGAGCCAGGCCATGGCATTGGCACATCAGGAGTACCAGTGAGGGACAGCTTGTTCTTCATTTCCCTTCCAAAACATTCATGTCCTCTTTCAAGGCTCTTTTTGTTTGATATTCACACGTATGAGGTATTTATTATACTTTCTCATTGGTGGATTTTCCATCCTCTCTATACTTTTTCACTACTGAAGCAGAGTTTGTTTCTTAGGGAAACTAAGCTGCATGGTTTCTATCTCCAGCTTCTATTAGTGAGGAAACGAAACTGGACTACATTTACTGTCTGATAAGCAAACTGGCCATCATTCCCTCACTGTAATGGTGAGGGATTCAGAGAACATTTCTGGATCTAAGGATTCCTCAGAGCTTTCGTTTGTCTCTTGGTCTTTCTTTACTTTTTCCCTTCTTTTTGTCGTACTTTCTTGTTCGTTTGTTTGCATTCTGCTGCTTAGCGCATTTACAGAAGGATGTCTTCTTGTTTCCTACCATGCTACTTGACACAGCTTGTTTTCCTGTGGAAATTCTCTTTCAAGGAGAGAGAACATTCCTAACTGTTTAAAAAAATTCTAGCCCTTTTAATTTGTAGTGCTTCATTATTTGGAGTTGAATTAACTTACTTTGAGACAGAAATTGGTCTAGTCTCTTTCCGAATACATAACTGGGTTTAATATCTTTCAAAATTCCATGTGGAATTTTAAAAAGTCACATCCTATGCAAGTGAAACAGAGTAAGCTACATTAATGCAGCTTTATTTTGAATATGAAACAATTCTTAATGTCTTTATTGAAGGGAACAATGTCAGGACACTAAAATTACAGGTCAGCAATGTTATGTAATTTCTGTATGTAGTTGCTTCACCACTTACTATCTTGTTTATAAACAACGGAGGTTTAATTCTGAACATCATCAAATTGCAGGTTTAATAAACCAACTATTTCCATCACCACTGGACAGATACATTTTTTTTTCAGAGTTAAATGAGACACTATGATTAGGAGGACAGCTTCAGGCTCTTTAAAGTTTGCTATTGTCTCTGGAAAAAACAAAAAAGATGGTGTATAACTGTAGCTCAAAGCAGGAAGTAAAGTCTTGTACCTGTAAGTGCAAGCTGCTAGCACTGGACATTTACAAACTAATAAACCTAAACACATGTCTCTATTCTGAATGGTTTTTTGCCTTGTACAGGAATATATGGCTTTATCAACCGGATAAATTGTGCTGTAGTAAATACACTAGACTCCATTTCCTTCTGATGCTATGTACACATCTTTTGGGTTTTTTTCACCTTTTATGAGGATTGACTAATCCTCTTGGAAAGCTTAGCATACCTAGTTAAAAAGAAAGAGGTAAAAATACTCTGAAAGAAACTTCTTTTCTTCCCACTGTATGCTGTGACCCAGGCCAATAAAGTACCTCTCCAAACTAATTTGCAGTAAGCTTCTCCACATCTATAAAAATGAAAGCACACCCAGTTACATAGTGTTTCTCTATGCAGATCTCAGACTAACAGAACTCAGCTGAGATACTTGTTGGAGATCAAGCCTCTCCTCGACATGGGGAAACAACTTCAGCTGTCTCTGCCCCTGTGGGGAAAGAGAAAAAGAGAAACAGAGAGAGAATATGGAAGGCAGGAGACAGGGGTCCCCTCACTGGTAGAGTGGGGTGATGCTTGCATATTGTGTGCAAAGTAGAGATAAAGTCATCAGGTCTGGGGCTCTGCAGCAGCTTGAGAATATTCTTATGAGTCCTGACCAGGAGTAAAACACTCAGAAAAATGAGCCAGAAAATCCCTGGAAATGCCTTCCCTTGACACACTTGGCATTGTGCGTGCCAGGGAGGAATCTGAGATTTTGAGACAATTGTGTTTATTCAGATGGTGCAGATATGGCCAGTAAATCTCTTTGTCCTCCACATCTCTATAAGAAATTTTGATTTCTGCAGCCCCAAGATACAGGGATATATATGCAAGCTAAACAATCAGTATGCAAGCAGCGCATCTCTCCTCCATAAGCTTTACTACTGCCCTTGGCTACACCACCAGCTGCTGCCACAGTAATCCTTCCTACACAGCTACTTTTTCTCACGGCTGTGGATGTTACTGGACTATTGTTCACATCAGTATCTAATCCAGGCAGTTTTGCAGCTCACACCCCAATGCTGAGAGAACTGCCCTGCAAACCATAAGCACACTCAGAGAGACTCACACATCTTTTCAATGCTCATCTATGGGGTATCTCTGAACCTTTAATTTAAAAGGCTCAGCGACATACAGGAGTGATAGTAGTACTCATCAAACAGCTATGGACTCTATGTTCCTACCACACTGTAACAAACTGATATGCAGGATTGCTTTCTCTGAGACTAATCTCCTGCTTAGCTCTTCAAGGCTCACATACTCTCATAGATACACAAGTACAATAGCTTTAATTCTTATTCTCGGTTGGCCAGTCACCTGTTGTGATAACTACCCTACTTATCTCCTTACTATCACCTTCTGACTTGACTGCTCTTTCCCCTTTGCTATTCACCTCCACTGCCTTTAGCTTTTTCAGATTCAACCTGTGTAAATCTTTCCTGGATTTTGAAGGGCTGGATAGCAAATAGAAGATCCCAACATTAGTCAAAATGCCATTTATGAAATGAAGTTCTATCAAATCATATACAGCATCAACGTTTTGCTTCATATTAGTTCCATCAGATTTATCAGAGAGAAAGCCATGAAAGGAAAGTAGAGGATGAAGAGATACAGCCAACTAATTAAGCAGTTGTCTTCTGGAATGATTGTAGAACAGATTGTCTTCAGGCACTGCAAGATAAAAATCATGTATAAAAAGGCCTGAAAATAAAAAAACAGCCGACAAATGAAGCAAAATATGATAAAACATGGGAAGCCAGTAAATACAAATGAAATATTAAAACTTGGCAAAAAATATGAATAGATTTTAATGAGTGTTATGGCATAACCAGAAACAAATCTTGTTTGTTTTTAAGATGAGAAAAACGTGGTCATGATGCAGGCTTATATCTCGCCATATATATCAATTTCCTTTTCAATCATTATTTCTCTCTTCACTCTGCCCCTACTCCAATAGCTTTTACACTCAGTAGCAAATGTTGAACAAATTTGATATAGAAATAATGTTCCCTGAAGATAAGTTAGTCATATGTACTTCCTGAAAAAGATCTATAGACACAAATGAGATACTTTGATTTTCTCATGTAAACGCTTCAGATTATACGAAAAAGTATCAGTGTAATTTCATACAGTATTAAGCACTGGAGGGTACACAGGGGAGAAAGGGAGAGAACTTGTAAATATTCTAATTATGGAAGAAGCTTCAGCAGGGTCTACCAAGCAACTGCACAGCACACTTGAATGAAATAAGGATTGATTAGCAAATTCCACATTGAGACAAGATTGTCAAAAAGAGTAGAAAGATATGAAGGGAACCATTGCATCAGTGAAAATGAGGTAAGATAATACCAGGATTCTTAACAATCAGCCATGAGGGGAAAAAAATCAATTCAGAACTGAAGATACAAAACCAGAGATATAAAAAGATTCTGGCATTCTTATAGCGACTGCATTAGAAATTAACTGTGGTGATTAATAATGGAGCTGTGGGAAGCACAAAACAGCAAGTTACTTGAAAGAGGACTAAAGATCAGAGTTACGAACTTCAGTTTTAAGATGTCATGCAAAGAGGCACAAGTAAGTGGACTAGAAATGTCTTAAAGACGTGAGACTTTCCCAAGGGGGACAGGAAGAAAGATTAGGACAGTAGCATCACACACCGGGCAGCTAAATCTTGGACATAGCTGTTGACCCAACTAATCATGTTCTGCATTTTGTCATCTAACAAGTGTCTTCTATAACATCATTACAGAGCCTGGGAATTACATTTAAATTACATCAAACCACAGAAAAACAGTTTTAAAGGATTTAATAATTTTTTTTTTTTTGCCACAATTCACACACACAAAAATTTCAAGTAAAACACTTGCTTTACTAATTCACAGGTTCCAAAAGGACAAAGCCAGTATTTAATGTAGAAAATGGCATCCCTATCATTGGTAGGGCTGAAGGGAAACTTCAAATGCATGTGAGCAGAACATAGCCTAAAACAACATACCAAGAGAGAAAGACAGCGAGGAAACTAGACTGCCCTTTGATTTACAGATGCTTCTCAGCAATGAATTCATTTCAGAAACAGAAGGCAATCTTTGCTGGAGAAACAAATAAGCAAAAAGCAAAACAGAATAAAAAGCCAGAATGTAAACTAAACACTTGGCTGGCTCAGAGCCTCTAATTTGACGTCTTGGGTTATAAATAATCGAGGGCACTTGTATTATCCATGTTGTAGAGCACTGGTATTCATGAATACTTAAAAATCCTCTGACAACTGGTAATGTTTCATCAGCCGGAAAGTACAAAAGGCAAATTAGTGTTGTTTTTTCATCACCCTTTGTGGGCAAAAAGATCAAAGAGGAGATTTTCATACCGGCAGAGGCCTTGTCAGTCTTTTTCTCTGCTTATACATAAAGATGTGTTTCTGCAATATGACAATGAAGGCTGGCAGATGTTAAAAGGAAAGTCACCCCCTACAGAAATCGAGCAACTTCAGGATATGAAGTCTCAGTATTTTATAAAAGGATTTACTCTTATTTCATGTTTATTTCATTATTTTATACTGAGACTGGACAAGTATTTACTTTTTTTTTTTAATCATGAGTCTTGCTTCTTGCATATGTGAATTTTATTTTTTAACTGAAGAGCAGGAAATCAGTAGCTCTGTTGCAGACCATAACTTTCCAAAATCATATATGTAATGTTTAACATAGTTACATTACTAATTCAATGACAATTGCAGTTAGTAAAACTTCTATTCTATTCTATTCTATTCTATTCTATTCTATTCTATTCTATTCTATTCTATTCTATTCTATTCTATTCT
>WTSP01009373.1:0-53976 GCA_025331215.1 Actenoides lindsayi | reverse complement strand
CCCTGCCCATGGCAGGGGGGTTGGAACTGGATGATCTTTAAGGTCCCTTCCAACCCTGACAATTCTATGATTCTGTTGAAAGGCTTCAATAAGGTCTCCCCAGATCCTTCTCTTCTGGAAGCCAAACAGCCCCAGCTCTCAGCCTTTCTTCAGAGGAGAGGTGTTCCAGCCCTCTAATCATTTTTGTGGCCCTTCTCTGGACCCGCTTCAACAAGTCCACGTCTCTCCTGTGCTGAGGTCTCCAGAGCTGGACACAGTACTCCAAGTGGTGTCACACTGGGGTGCAGTAGAGGGGCAGAATCACCTCCCTTGACCTCCTGCCCACTGTTCTTGTGACGGAGCCCAGGATATATACGTTTTGTCTTCTGGGCTGTGAGTGCACACTGCAGGCTCTGGTCCTCCAAAGAGTTAGGCAAAGGGCTGTAGGTGTGCTTGCATTTCAACCTGCCTTAGATGGGTGAAACCTGGAATTTAATAAAGAATATTCTGCTATGTCACACGATTACATCTAGAGTTACTACTGGTGTTAGTTATGTATGAGCTTTATAGACAATGTCCCATGCTCTCTAATAGTTAGCTAGTAGCAGAGACGTTCTGCAGGTCTACTAAATACATTTTAACTTGACAGTCAAATTAAATAACTGTAAAAATATAATCCCGTATCTTCATTTATCAAGAACCTAAAATGTTTACCGATTGCAGTTGTTCAGCTTTCCCAGAAATATAACAAATACGTTGGCTTGATTGTGTTTTTTACCCTGCATTCTATTTTCTCCTTAATGCACTCTTTCTGCAAAATAATTACTGTTATGTAGGTCATGGTTAAGTTACACAGAGATGGCTTTAAAACCTGGTCTCTCTAATCAGCTCAGTAACCTGGCTGGCTAGTTTCCTCTTGATGCACAACTTCTCCTGCCTTTATGTAAATGAAAAACTGTACCATGCTGCAACTAATCATATTTGAATATGGCACTTCAAAACAACAACAGTTTATTTACTGTATTAAGTCAAACACTTGGTTATTTATTTCATGTGTACTGAGAAAAATGAGATTTACTACAAATATATCATTAGAAACTAGTAGGAATGAATACACTTACCAATGCTAACACTTCTCAGTTCCTTAATCTAGTGATCTGTTGTGTAAAAAAATAGTTTCACTGTATTCAGTAGAACAACAGTAACTCATACTGAATGGTACCAAAGGTTTGTTTTTATGTTTATTACAGCATACTGGCAACTTGATACAGTTTCCCAACATAAAGATATCTTACATTTTTATCATGGAGATAGCAGGATCCTGAGAGGCACTGCAACTAGAAATAATTTCATTTGCACTGATGACCTCTGTGGTCTCCAAATGTAGGTCTGATGGTCGAAGTATGTAAAATGGATTCCACTAACAATTTAGTGTCAGATACAGATTAATAACACTTGAGTTACCCTTTCTTTGAGCAAATCTGACCTCATTTGTATTGTTCCTTCAGTGAAAAATGCAGGGAGACAGTTTTTAACCTTCTTCTTGGGTTACAGAGACACTTTGTGTTCTGGGACTCATAAAGAAACAGGAAGACTTAGTTTCAAATATTATCGCTTCTAGGTTGGTGTGTTCTGAAAAACTGAGTATTTAGTTTGTTCAGGCAAAATCAGTATACCTTCAGCTTAAGATAGGGAACATATTCCCTTCCTTTAGAAGGAAATCCTACTGAGGAAACACATCTTTTAATATAAGCAGCCTAAGAAGGTCTTCTGAGTTCTATAGGCTCTGTGTCTCAAAATACGTGAGAATTTAAGTGCAGGTATAGAAGGAATAAAGAGGGCTGGAACAAGGAAAATAAAACTAGACCGATCAGATGGTTTAAAATTAAGACCTGAAAACATGTATTGGAGCCAGCAAGACGAAAGGGACATGCAAAAACTATAGGTGCAAAATGGGATGTTCTTGCACGTAGGACTGGATGGTGTGGTAAAGGCCAAAGAAAGCCAAAATACACGTATTGTCATTCAGAGGGTTTGAATGACTAGGAGTCTGAAGAGGAAACCTCAGGTATACCTGTACCTCCTGGAAAAGGTACACGTAAAGAACTCACTCAACCCAAATCTGCCTTGTGAACAAGTTGGCTGCAGTGTATTAACAAGCTCCTTCCTTATGTAAAGGCAACTTCTATTGCCAACCAATTCTGTCTTAGAATACTGGTTCTTGGGGGTGGTGGGAACAAAAAGCCAGGCTGATAAAAGCACCACTGTAGCACTAGACCTGTACATACAGTTGCTGTGTAAGTGGAGAAAGTTGGTGGGGTTTGGGGTTTGTTTGTAATAGCTTCTCATCTTGTCCTGGCTATTCATGTGCCTGTGGGTTTGATTCAGGAACTGCATAGAAAGAAAATAACAAGGTAGGTGAAGATTTTTTCAGTCTTGTAGGAAAATTGCAAATACCTGATGATTATTAAACATCCTCTTATAACATGAATCAAAATGATGGTAACTTGCATTTTTCAGATTTTCTCTAAAGAAAGGCAGGAGTTATTTAGGAAAGCTAGGCAGAAAACCTGCTGCTGAGGTGTCCCAGCAAGCCAGTTTCTCTGGAGGCTGACAGTGCTTTGCTTGTGCACGCAGGCAGCTTCAGAGATGGGTTTTTGTCTGTCCTATTACCCATATAAACAATACTTCTGTAAAAAGAAGACTTCCTGGCCTCAAACAGGTGAAAAAGGTGTCGATATTCTAGGTGGATTCAACTGGTTCCCACTGGCTCACAGGGAAGCCCAGGCTGCATCCCAGCCTCCTAGCTGGAGAGCAGGCAGTGACTTGCTCGCCTGGCAACGTGACAACCAGCAGCACCACAGCTGGGGAGCCTTGGAAGGAAAGAGAGATGCTGATGAACCAGGATCTGTTCCATTCATTTCCTTGGGACAGGATTGACTTCTTTTTTTTTTTTTTTTTCCGCTGTAGCTTACGCTGGTTCTCCAAGTGCAGTGAAGTTATACAATGAGCACTGTCTCGTGCCAGTATAAGCATATTTACATTTGGGTTGCTGCCACAGAAACTCCTTTATAGAAGGAAATCAGATCTTGTGTTTCTGTACACGCAGGAGTTTCTCTTGGCCTAAGCTCATGACAAATACGTACAGTCGCATATCGTCCATTAAAAAAAAAAAAAGTAAGAGTCAAGTTCGAAATAAGGTGACTGGAGACAAAGTAGAAGTCCAAAGAGGAACATTTTAAGTGAATTCTGTAGGTTTCTAAGGCAAAATACAGGGGTTAGGAGAAGAATTCTGAGGGACCTTAGCCTCATATGTGTGAATACGTCTGTATTTTGTCATGTTCTTGTTAAGCTGTTTATTTTTCATGCCATCGTGTATTATTAATTCTATTAATTGTACTTTTTAAAGGGATATGGCATGTGAAAATTAGCTAAAAATGCATTTAAACAGTTTGTGTATCAGCAGTAGCACTAGAAGTTCAAATATTTGTGCATACGGACTTTGCTGAGGACTGAGGAAACAATTCTAAGAAGGCTGTTTTGTGGGGAGTCCTATTTCTGAGTTTTACATTTTAATTTCCTAAAATGGTTTTTGTCTGGGTTTGGTTTGGAGTTTTTTGTTTTGTTCTGGGGGTTTTTTTTGTTGTTGTTGTTGCTTTCTCAAAGAGCTGGCAGGGTAAATGGCAGCTGTAAACCTAAGGGTAGGCTGCAAAGATTTTTCTTCCAAAGCCTCCCTTTCATGTTTAGCCAAGTAAGAGAGGCAGAGTGAAATGTAAACGCGGTCTTGCCGTCTCCTCGTGGCCCTCTCTCCTGGTGAGCAGCCGGAGAGGCAGAAAGGGGGCCCAAGCTGCCCCAGGCTGCCAACCACGACGGCCCGACAGGCACCGGCTGGGAGCTGCAACTCCCAGGTTGCTCAGAGGAGGAGGAGGAAGGTGAAGATGGGGCTTGAGGGCCCGTGATACCGTAACCCCCGAGAACAGGGCTCCGCGTCGCACCCGCTCCTCCTCACTTCATCTTCCCCCTGGGACAGAAGGGAAAGGCTTTCCCTTCACTTCTCTGCCAAGTCCCTGAACTGTTCCTCTTTACTCCCGAGAAGCCTGACTGAGAACCGAGCGTGTGTTTCACGGAGCTTTGCTCTGTTTGAAACGATGAACTGGAACCAGTTTTATGTAATGTGGGAAACAAGCCTTACAGAAACTCAACCTGTGCACTAGGAAAGCAACGTCCTATAAAATATAACCAGATTTGAGTGAAGGTTTGTTCTTGGGAAGCTTTGTGATGAAGTGCATAGATGCTGTATCAAGTTCTAACAGTTAAACGTTGGCTAATTGATGAGTTTGGTCATTTCGACGTGATCTGCTGTGCTGCCACTCCTGCTTTGTTTGGTTTTCCTTGTTTCTAAAAAGCTTTTTTTTTTTTTTCCAAACTGGATTTTATACACATGGCTAATCTTGAAGTTCTTCCTCAGTCATAGGGCCGTGGAAAGCTTTCTCCCAGTACAGCGGGATGATGCCTGGGAGAACTCCAGCTATTCCCACCGCTGCGAGGGGGATGTGAAATGTCTTGTAGTAGCTGTAATAGCTTGGTGCACTTTTTCTACCAAGCAATTCTTTGGCTTGTGATCACTGAAGGGCTGTAGTTTTTTTTTTGTTAACTTGCTTGTTACTGGGATGGAAATGGATAGGCAAGCAGCTTCCTCTCGTGTACAGATGTGTTTCTGTTTGCTTCCAACATGCCCTCTCCCCCTACAGTTCTTTCTCTGCCCTCATCCTTACTACATTTACACTGACTGCTTCCTTCATTTTGTCTGTTTACTGTGCAGGGAGCACAAAACCACACGCACACGAGATGTTTTTTCCCTCTTCTATTGCAGCCATGAATTTCCCCCTCAATCCGTCGGGGCCCACAAATTCTCTAGTTGATGTCTTAGCCTTTTTCCCTATCCAGGTTTACCCAGAGCATGCCAGTGGTCTTTACATCCTGCACTGATGCAGTTAAGTGTCATCATGAAGAAAAATACTGTCTGCTTTAGCCTGAAGGTCACCGGGTTTTGTGAACAATTGCATGGATCTTGCTAATGCAATAGTTCCAGTCCCCATCCCAGAGGCAAGAGAATGAACTGTGATTTACCCCTATTCACATGTCAATCACATTCATCTGTATCTATGTTTGTACATACGGTTTTTCTTTGTCATAGAAAGAAAATTATTGAATAAGGTAGTATTTAAGATGTTATTTATTTGTTCATGGGATTATTAATGGGTTTATAAAGTCACACACAATTTTAAAGCCATCCAAACAAATTGGATTGTATTAAAAGACAAAATTGTGAAAGTTAAATGTGGAATAATTTACCAAGCACTCTGTCTTCTGACCCATGAGGCAGACTTGAAGTGCCAATTGCTTCCGAGTATTTCCTTCGTTGTGCAATCTTGAGATTGCAAGTGCAACTCCAATGTGCAGTCTGAGCTGGTTGAAGACTTGAGAGGAGAGACAGGTCATGGGGTAGATGTGGCAAATTATATCACCAACACTGTTTTTCATTAAAGTTTGCCTTTTCCATAAGGGATAGCATTGAAGATGGGAAACGCTGTGCTCTGGTTGACTATAAATGTTGTGTTTGTGGTGGAAAGACTGTCTTAGGAATGCAGGTTCTTGCCGTTTGCATCATTAAGGGGGTGGCCTCCTCTGCTGAGGATACACCTCAATCCACCTCCCTGTCCTCTCAGGAGACAGGGTCAAAAGGGGTTATGTGTCACAGGGGAGGGCAATGCTGTATTACCTTGTGATCCTTCTTACATGCATTCAAAACCAGCACCGATGGCCTGTAGTTTTGGGGTATTATGTAGGAATCAGGTGAAGAAAACCCTAAGAAACATACCTTCAAGAGATTTATTTCCACCCCCCCCCCCAGTAATTCCTTTTAGCTGTGTTTTTAAATAAATAATTAAACTTAAAAGGTTGTTCCAGGATGGAATATCTCACCCTCAGCAATGTGAGATTCGTTTCTCAAGCTGGAAAACACCCCCCCTATGTTCTCATCTTTAGGATTCTGTGCTCATGAAATAAATAAGATGAGGAAAATAATAAGAAAGTCAGTCAGAAAACATTCCTTCAAGGTCTTACAGCAATTTTTTTATTCCAGTGCCGTGTTTTCTTGCAGCATTTCTCTGTCAGAACCCTCAGGTGGGCAGGATGCTTTCCAGTTTGTTTGGGGGTTTTTAATGTTTCAACTTAGTACACAGGGGTTAAAGTATTATGGGTTTTTGCCTCTCTTGCGTTTAGCGACGTTGTAGCACTACTGCAAATCATAGTGAAATTTAGAGGGTTGTTAAGACTGTACAGAACTGAGGATCTTCCTACACATTTGGGTGAAATCGGTAGAATCATCGCGATAAAATAATTTTATTATGTATCATTTTACATTGCAATGTTATACAGTTCCATTCATAGTCTCCCAAATAACATAATATAAATTCTATGCAATAAAAAAGCACTAGAATTTGGTAATTACTTATTTATTTCTTCTTCTTCAGGGCGTACCTCAGTTACCATGTGCCAAAGCATTGTATAACTACGAAGGCAAAGAACCTGGAGATCTTAAATTCAGTAAAGGAGACATCATCATTTTGCGTCGGCAGGTGGATGAGAATTGGTATCACGGAGAAGTCAACGGCATCCATGGCTTTTTTCCTACCAACTTCGTGCAGATCATTAAACCTTTACCTCAGCCTCCGCCCCAGTGCAAGGCACTTTATGACTTCGAAGTGAAAGACAAGGAAGCAGATAAAGACTGTTTACCATTTGCAAAGGTAAAAGCAGAATACAAGTGTTATGTTCGTCTAATAATTTCGTGTTCTGTAGTCTTGCCTGCATATTTTTTTTTTTTAATAGAGCTGCATAAATATGAAAAGGACAAGTAATTGTGCAGGTATTTCTTCTATGTTGATTAGTTTTCCCTTCCTTCTCTTCCTAAATTACACGTAATTTCTCTGAGGTTTTGTTTTTGAGAATGCAATTTTTCATAATTGCAGCAGCAATGCTCTTATTTTATGAGAAATAACCTATGTTATGAATTAAAAGTGATCTGTGCTCTGAAGAAACACACCTTTTACATTTAGGAAGCAGCATTTTTAGGATCTAGATATTAGACACAAAGTACTACTAAACTTTGTCGTTCTATACTGCTGCTAATTGCCTTTTGTAAAATAGATGTTTCTGCTTAGCTTGTTTTTATTGTCATTAATTTTCTGTCTTGCGAGGCACGTGATGGAGAGCTTCAACTGGAATCAGGGCTGTTCCTTTTTTTTTTTCCGTTTCTGATTCTGTAGTTTATCGAACTGCACAAAAATGTTGCACAAACAAATGTGAGCTAATCACTTTTCTGCTGTTGCCTTGTAATAATGAAAAGGACAGGTCAAATTCTGTAGAGGAAAGGCACTAACATGGGGACAGACAATGGGTATTACAACACCAAACAGCAGTCCTGGTGAGGACGGTTGCCATTGCCTTACAAGTTTTTATTAACTTATTGGCAAACTTTTTTTTTTTTTGGTTATCTGCTGCCTCCCTTGAGTAAGCATATATGCTTCCAGATATTTTCACTTGCATGTCTCAGTGTAAATGAGAACAATATTTCATGTGCACGTAAGTCCTTTCATACGTAACGTTCTCAAAACCATATCTAATCCAAGTGCTTCTTGAAGATGTGAAAGAAACCGTCTCACTTACCAGTGTTGTGAAGTACTTAGGTAGAAAAGCAACATCTAGGGGGAGTTAGGTAATGAGTCAGTTGAGAAGGAAGATGATTGCTTGTTGATCAATGCCAGGGACTTAAAGGGGGGCTAATGAATACCATGGACTAAACGCGGCAGGAAGTCTGGCACTAAGGACAGTCAGATGGCTGAGATTAGCTACGGACAGTTAGCTGAACTCTGCCAAAACAGGAAAAGGAATGACTGGAGCTGACTTCAACCCCAAAAGCAGCGTGCTCCTGCTCTGGAGTGCCTTCTGTGCAATTCTTGTCCACGTACCAGCTTCCCCGATTACCTGTGCGTTACGGAGGGAAATTAAACTAGAAGCTTAATTAGAGCTGGGAGACATAATCACTGCATGTTCACACAGGATGATGTTCTGACTGTAATTCGCCGCGTGGATGAAAACTGGGCAGAAGGAATGCTGGCTGACAAGATAGGAATATTTCCAATCTCATATGTTGAGGTGAGTAAAGTTAAGCCCTCGGTAAGTTTGCGTCCGCTGCGTGTTTCAGTTTCTGAAAGAAAAACTAATCAGTACTGGTGATGATTCTGAAATAACCTGAGCTATAAGTAGTCAGAGACCCAAAATAATCAAAGATCTGTGTGACTAGTTGGGGAAAGTTAATAACCTCAGCAGCTGAACCAGTGATTTTTACCTATTTTCACTGAATGGAATTGGAATGAGAGTACTTGGAGGCAGCCACTGTGTTTTCTTGCTAATACTGGAGTCACGCAGTCAATCACAAACTGCATTTAACCACAAAATGAAGAGCAATTGCCAAGTCAGAGAAGTGTAGTACACTTTGCTGTGTCCTTAACAGCTGCCTCTCAAAACCAAATCTGCACAGCTAGAAAATCAAAGAGTATGGGCTGTTGTTAAGCAGGTAAAGCATTGACTTTTTCATCCAACAGAGCTGTATATAAAATCTTTTGTATCTTCCTGCATTTTCCATATTTAATACAACAATTTGCAGTTAAGAGGTAGCAGTGGAGGAAGTTTCCCTCAACCTTTTAAGTTTCAGGAGTCGAAAGCTATATTTTAGATATAGAAGGACACAGGAGATTAAGAAGAGTGTGTACAGTTGCAACAGTGGTTATTAAAATTTCCATTACAGAAAGTTCTAGAGGTTTGGAATCGTGTTTGTCTTTTCCTAGCAGGTATGCACTGGATACCTGGTAAGACACACTTGCACTGACGAGATTTTATTTAAATAAATGAGGCAGAACGACAAAAAAGTATTTTTCACATTACCTGTGGGATGAGAAATATATACCTCAGGTCACAGAAGAAATGTGTAACCATGCTAAGAATCAGGTCAGGTTTTATTAATTCGATTTCTGAATGCCCTGATGTGATCAGAACTTGTTTTAAAATGCCTGTGTTCAACAAACACAAAATTTATTCTTTTTAAAAGGGAAAATCTGTATATTCGTTTTTAGAGGTAAGGATCTGTCTATCTTGGGATAGAAACTTTCATGTGACTGAAAAAACAGCAACAAAACCAGAAGAGTTTCTACCTGTGTAGTGTAATTCTGGCTGCAGTTTAAGAAGTTTTTAGAAGCCACTTTAAGACGTTCTTGCCCCTGGCTATTCATTCCTAGCTCCCTGCCCCTTCAGTTCAGCCAGTGAAGCTTTTTGTGGTGTTTTTGAAACTAAATCACTGAACTAAAACGCTTTCCTAGGGCTGCCACTTGGGCTAACTATTTAGCCAATAACTGTTTCCATCTCCACAAAAGTCTGTAAAATGGAGATATACTGATGGAAAACATGGTGTAAAAATGATACTCAGTCACAAAATGTATTTCACTGTTGATGTTTTCAGACAAATTCCATCAACTAGGAAGATGTATCTTCAGTTAACCCTTCTCAAACAGGCACGAGCACTTGTGTACATACTTGCAAACCCCCACTAAAATTATCTGGGAAATCTAGAACAGGAAATAATACTCAGTGAGATTCTTAAGATCACATAGGTGGGGTTTTTTTCAGTATATAGTAAGCTAAAACACATGCTGTGGTGAAGAGCAGTGACATATACAGAAAACTATCAGTCTGAATTTTGAAATACCTGGTTTTTTGAGTCGATGTGACTATTGTTCTGGAAAATATACAGACAAGTCTATGCAAATCATTCTTACCTATGTCATGATTAAAGGCACAGAAGATGGAAGTATTTCGTATTTTGGAGGTAATTTTTTAATATGATATTTTTAGTTATGTTTCCCAATCCTGTAGTCATTGCCTATTTTTGTCATAATGACAGACATATCTTTGCCTTGTGTATGCTAGTCCACATTTTTTTTTTCTTCTTTTTTTTCTTCCTTTTATTTTTGTTTTTTTTAGAAGTGAATTAGTAGCTGCATTTACTAGAGATTTCCTGAAGCCATTAACTTCAAAATGAGTATAGTCTGTGATATGTATTCTGTAGTGTAGGTCTGACATTTTTGGTATTTCTTGTACGATGCAGTCACGGGATAAAGTTTTAGATATGTTGAAGTCCATGAAAAACTCTATTGTATTTGAGGACAACCTTTTACCTGGGGTTTTTATGATTTTATGATTCAATGCTTGCTAGTCTGCTCTATTCTTTTACATTGCTTTCACATTACATTTTTGGTAATAATAAAAGCTAAGACTGAAAACATTTTGAGAGAAGTTTTAATAGTGATTCCATTAAAAGTATAGTTTATTAACTGACTCACAAAAGGTTACGTCTTTATCCGTAGACGCTGTGAAATAATTATTTCTATCTGCAAGTGAAAAAGAAATGCCCCAAACATTGTGAAAACACAAATTCTATTTTCTAAGAAGTGCTAAAACCAAACCAACCCTTTAGTTTTACTAGAGCAAGACCTGATTAACATATCTGAATTGATAGATGTTTAACTGGTGGAATTTCAATGTGCTTGCGTTAAAACCAGGTCAGCCAGGTTCTTGCACAGTGCCAGAATAATACGCAGTGAGTCTAGAAATTGTATGATTAAGTTCATAACACTTATGTTTTTCTCTGGTCCAAAAAGAAAGCTTCATCAGAGCTAAACAGATATTGTTGCAATTTTTCTATGTAGAGTTCCCTGCTGGGTACAATATATATTTCTTACAGAGACTTACAATTTGACATTTTGATGAGGCTTAAGGCTTAGTAAACACACTTCAGTCAAAATATCAGGAGAAAATGATGACCAGCTTTTGTTTTCCCAAGTTATGTGAACAAGTGGGAAGCACCTTTGTTTTAATACAGCTCTTCTAGTTTTATTTATAAACATACTTGGAGAAGAGGGGGGGAACAAAATAATCTAAAATGTTTACTACAATTGAATTTTAAGTTCATTGTCATTTTATATAACTGCATCCATCAGTTAACATGACATTTTAATCAGTGAGAACATAAGATTTTACGTACCTAGTGTCTCAGGCTGAGGGGTTTTTTATTAGCATCTCCTCCTATACCAAATTGGAGTGTTCTAAGATGTACTTATTTTTTATCGTCTCTGTACGTTTTAGATGGGATTTTAGTCTGGATTTCTAGCACAGTCTTTGTAACGTTGCACATGCTAGGCTAAACTTTGTCACTGTTAGATGATTTAATCTAATTTAATGTGCTTAGGAAAAGAAATCAGCCTTTTGTAACAATACTAACTCAGAGGATAAAATCTTTTCTGGAAACTTTCTTCTGCTTTTAAACTGTTATGCGTGTGTGGAATTTAAACCAGAAAATGTATGGGAAAAGTGGATGTTGTCTATTATGCCACATTAAGTAGAATTGTTAATTTTGAGTAGAAATCCCCCCTGTATTTAAGTGTGATAATCTCGATGTTAGCATTCCAATGACAACTTCTGAGCATCACAGTTTTGATTAATTGCACTAACAAAACCGGCAATGCAGAACTATTTAATTGGTTGCAAAAATTAAGAGGAATGCAGCTTTTCTTGTTGTTGTGGACTGTTTGAGGTTTCTGAAATGATTCTTCTGCTGGTTTGGACAAAATCTATTTGTTCTGAAACTTGAATTACAAAGCTTCAGGATGATGCTTAGTAAAAATGATGTCGGATAAGGGCAACGTTGGCTGTAGCTCCACTTATATTTTATTCCTTTGCTTCCACATACATGTCAAAATGTTGTCTAGAAGTTGGAATGTGACTAATAATAGCGTTTGGTAATGTGGAAGAATAATTCCTTGATGTATGAAGATGTAGTAAAATTGCATAAATAAAAAGTTTGGATGAATGTGAATAGAAAGATTGAGGGAGAAGATGGCATTTCCACTTAATTTCAGAAACTGGAGACATTTAAATTCTAACTATTTACATATGAGTGAAGAACACCTGAATTCATTTGTAAAATAAGTACAGTAGAGCACAACCATAAGAGACCTTGAAATAGGCCTTGCATGGTGATCTACTTGATAATTTCTCCAGAGGGCTGCAAGCAGGTGGAAACGTTATCTGCCAGCCTCAACCCCTGCCTCTGTCTTGCCCCCATTTGGAAAGTTGTTCTGTTTTGGAGTCAAGGGGAATTGGATTTCAGGCTACCTGTTACAGCAAAAAAAAAATTTTGAAATGGAAAAATCTCAATAAATGTGAATGTAAAAGTTCAAGTCAAGAAGCTTTGGTACAGGAAAGCTGAACGTGGCTGTTGAGGAAGACAACTGACCTAGAAAATGTGGAAGAATACACAGAGCGGTGTTTGCTGCAGGAAGGAATGCTGTATTGAAACACTTCACAGCATTCCCATGGTCACCTTGAGTGGTTGCTGCTCATTTCATTGGAGAACACGTGCAAGTTCTGAATTTCTCTCCTTGAGGAAGAAGCAAACTGCGCTCTCCAAAATATTCTGCAACTATTTCTGTCCTCAGGTTGCCTCTAAGAAAAGGCCAGTCATCAGTTCACTTTCACGTTGAGGTTCATGCTACTTGTCCTGTGCTTGCTGGCCTACAAACTCGTTATGTTCCTTACATTTGATTCAGTATCAAATCAATCCCATGGGCAAGCCTTAACTCTTCTCTAATAGGTTGCTCCCTGAATATTCACTAATGAATAATCAAGATTCTGCAGGCATTGATAGCTTCAGAAGGTCAACAAACATGATTAGGTGTAACACGTACCTTGACGTGCTTTTACTGGAGTGGCTTTGATTTTGTTTTTGATTTCTGGGTGATCCCTTAACTTTTCTGATTACTTAGTTCTTGTGTTAGAGATGAGTACTGCTTTTCTTTCTCCGGCCTGTGTAATTTGTGAACAGGCTCTTTGCTACATAAGGGAGTGGAGTAGATGAGATAAGAATAGAAGGGGTTTGCAGCCGTTGCATAAAACAATATGGAAGACACAGTTTCTTAAGAAGAGTATGAAAGATTTCAGTCTGAGTTGGAAAAAAATCAAAGTGCTAGATACTAATGAAATTCTTCAGAAAGTCTGCATCTTCTTCCTTGATGGATAGAACCCTGACAGGATGAGTAGCAGAGTAGATGTTTTCTACTTGTTTCAGATTCTTCAGCATCATATAGGTGTTCTGTAATAAAAAAATAATCGTTTTCACTGGTCCGTTAAAAGCATGTTTGCTCTAAATTTAAAATGTAATAAATAAACAGCAATTATCTAAACAAGGGGCTTGCAAGTTAACTGGAGAAATCTGTGTGGTTATGTTTTCTGTACTACACAAGTGGTACAAAATTATTTTGTCCACATGATCCATGTCCATTATTAGGAAGGGAAATCTAGCATCCACCTTCTTCTTAGGAATGTTTAGCCCTGTGACATTGTCATCTCCTGTCCTTTCTGTTCTCTTCAGCTGCCTTCTAAAGGACCAACAACAAAAACATTCAGGAAAAAAAATTCTACATTCTCATTTTTGTATTTTTTTTTTCAAATCCCCCATTTTGCCCCTCTTCCCCTGCAGTGTGTTCTAGTTAGTTCTTCCTCTTCAAGCATTTAATAATTTTAATTTTCCTGCTGTTACATCATAGTAGGCTTTTATGTCAATTCCTCACCGTTCCAGTAGTTCTAGTTTTGAACATTTTTTTGGCTGTTTCTTTTGTATGTGGATGGAATTTCCTTCCAGATCTTATCTTTCAAAACCCCCTTGAAACCCTTTTCCCTATTAAAAGTGTTCAGGGTTGTCAATGTAAGTCACTGTAAGCAGTTGTCATTTGTGGAAGCTGCATTTAAATCAGTGTTGATTCTGTCATGATTCACGAGGCGTTATTTGTCTGCTAAAGTTCTGATGGGGTAAAATACTGCTTTAAAACTCTTCATGAGTGTAGTAAGAATCTTAAGGCTTGTAGAAAAATTGGTAAAATAAATAGAAGAAATACTATGCTGAAGAATAGAAATAGTACTTTGACAGTAACTAATTTCATTCTTGCATCCTGGTGTTCTTCAGGAAACATTTTTCCCCTACTTACTACACTTAACCATGTAACAGTATTCATATTTAGTGGTATGTATTAACAATAGCTATCTTATTCAGAAAACTGGTATGGGTGTTTCTTCAGCTCATGAATAAGTGAGAGTTCTGATATTACTATTGCCAGTAGCTTTATTTCCAGAAAATCTTATTTATATTTTAAAGGGTTTATGAAAGATGTAGGGGATTTTGTTTGTTGGTTGTTTTGTTTGTTTGTTTATTCCCCAGTCTTACATAGCTTACATTTCACTGTAAGAAGAAAGTATGGTATTCCATATTTCTTCATGGGAAAGGAAGGATTTGTTTGCATTTAATACAGAATTGTAACAAAGTAGCAAATAGAAAATAATCATTGTGAACAAAAAATCATTAGATGAGCTTAAAAAAAAGCAAAATCCATTTGAGTGTTCTTAGGCACAGAGATGCTGCCTCTGGATTAGAAAATTCAGAAACTGAGAAAATACTTCCACAGAATTGCTAATACATGTTTCTCTGCTCCTTGTACTACCAGCTTATGCTTCTGTAGCTACTTGTTGTCAGGCAGCGTTCTGGTGTAGCCGATACATGTTTAGGAAGCCTGTTTTTTACTACTGGCAGCGTTAAAGGTATGTGCAGAAATCCCAAGGGATACTGGGAGGAATGTCTTCAAGAGCCCACATGCAAAGGTGTGGGCTTATGTCATACAAACAAAAGAAAAAAGGCTTAAAACGAAATGAACGTTCAAGAAGTTTTGTGATAGAGATGTTTATATTACAAGGTCAAAGGGGGGGCCACTGTGGCTTAGTCTGACATCCAGATAACGCAAGAAGTGGATATTGCTGAATTAATCCATGCCTGGACTAGAGCATAACGTCCTCTCTTGATTGAAATTTTACCTCTGATGGGTAGTCCACAGCAGCCCAACAGTAAGTAGGTTGAGTTTGTAGTGAAATACTAGTCACTCGTCAGGACTAATTTATGGAGTAGGTCGGTACATCATAGTTTTACCTTGTATAGTTTAAATTCTATTATGTATAAAGGGAAAATAGATTTTTTTTTTAAATTATTATTATTATATTCAGGTAATTTGTGTAAATCACAACAGTACTAATGTCTGACTATCTTTTGTAGTTTAACACAGCAGCCAAACAGCTGATAGAATTGGATAAGCCCTCAGGTTCTGCTGCTGACTCTGGAGAAGGTACCTCTGGGGCATCCCACAACAATTCAACCCAAAAGCACACCGATACTAAGAAAAACACCAAAAAAAGGCACTCTTTTACCTCCCTCACCATGTCCAACAAGTCTTCACAGTCTTCTCAGAATCGCCACTCCATGGAAATCAGTCCTCCTGTCCTCATCAGCTCCAGCAACCCAACTGCAGCAGCCCGCATAAGTGAGCTGACGGGGCTTTCCTGTAGTGCCCCCTCTCAGGTAACTCACATGAAATCAAATGTGAATTATGGGGGGGGGGGGGTTTGTTGGTTTTTTCTGACCTTGTCAGATTATTTCAAATTATTAATCATACACAATTAATATTATTGTATGCTTACATGATGTTTATCTTCCAGCATGAGAGCTTTGAAGGAAAATATTTTATTATACTTCTTACACGGCGCTATCAAATACTTTTGGTCTTATAAGCTAGTTTTTTTTTTTCTCAGATGTTAATTTCTTAATTGCCACAAAGATTTTTATTAAGATGTGGAAACTAGAAACTGGAGTGATTTAATTTCCTGCCTTTTTTTCGAAATTGAATGTAATATTGGATAGTAATGAAGTGCATGCAAGCAAAAAAGTTCAACTTCAGAATTACATGAATTCCAGAAAAGTACCATATTAATCTGACTGTGATAATCAGAAGTATTTATCTGGCTTTATTTATTTCTTAATCTCCTGTTTCTTCAAAGCTTTTAGTTACAAGGTACAGTAAACAATTGTCTGTTTCACATAGGGATTACATGTTGGGAGAAGAGATAGTAATGGAGGCTAGGAACTGTTGGCATCATTTTACATGAGCTAGTACTGGTGGTTTTGACCATGAAACTTATAGCTGTGTCAAAACTAGCTTTTATTAAACTACTCAGAACTGACCCTGCTGTTTGTCTTTCTCCTTTGACAGGTTCATATCGGTACTACAGGGCTAATTGTGACTCCACCCCCTAGCAGCCCAGTCACAACAGGGCCTTCCTTTACCTTCCCTTCAGAAGTTACCTACCAAGCTGCTCTTGGTGTAAGTACTGTTTAAGAAAATTCAGCCTTTCTGTTTCTCTTTGATCTGTACAGTCTTTTTTTTTTTTTCCCTCGACTTCTGATACACTGATTTGAAATTACTATTTTATGATGATTGTCTCTGTGATAGACAATGATATAAATTGAACTATAGCAAAAGCATTATTTATACAATAATGTTTGCATCCTGTCCTGCATATTGGCAGCTGTCCTCTGTCATTTCTCCATGGTAAACACAAGAAGCACACTTTCTTCCAGAGCAGTGTTTCTTTTCAGTATAAGTAAGAAAGAGATTATGCTGGGGAGAAGGTTAGGGGAAACAAGATCTCTCAAAAAAAACCATCAACGTGAGACCACAGCTACCAGATATTTCTGTCTGTCTTAATATTATCAAAATTCTCTGAAATAGGTTTAAAGTCCCTGTTTTATTGTAATTAAATAAGATGATTTTAGTTGTGGGTACACCTGTGGCAGATGAAGAACATACCTAGCATGTCTAAGCTAGGTTCTTGGGGTATGAAAACTGTTGCAAATGACCATCTTCTAAAGGAAGGAATACACTGCAGTGCTGTTTCCTTGGGACAAGAGAAATGACATTGTGTTCAAAAAGTGCAGGACTTCATTCCAAAACTCACTGAAATTCTTTATTTTGTTATGCTTGCTGTAGAGAAACTCTGAAATGTCCTGTATCGTACCACACTTAGAGAGCCAGACCTTAGCTGCAGTAAAGATTGTGGATGCCAGTATTCAGAGATCTTCAAGAGAACTTCCTAAGCCTTTACTTTGATCATGGGAATTCTTGTTTGGAGTCCAAAAATTGTGCTTCAAATCTAGGGGGAGGCACAGTTGACTAATAAATCTCCACTTAGTTAAAAAAAAAAAATAAATTTAAAAATCCCAAACAAACAACCCCCAAGGCTTGATCCTGTTTAAGTGTCTATTTACCCTTGGAGTCTTTAAAGCAAGTCAAACATGATGAATAGCCTTGCTGCTAAATGTCTCTGGTTGTTTTTTCAACTTTCTGCCCTTGGATCATTTTACACATTCGTCTGCAAAATCGAAGGCAGAATTTTCTGTCTTTTATTATCAACATTTTGTTGCTGAAGCAGATGCTTAGGTGTGGCATGGTTGCAGCTGAGAGGCTGCATTTTGACAGCCTTCTTTAGGGATCCATGATAAGTTTTTCAGTTCTTAAAATTATGATGCTGTTGTTTTCTGAGTTCTCTCCAATACTTCCTTCTGGCATGGTAAGCACATTGCAGAACTGGGTACAGTGATGCATAGTCTTTTTTCAGTGATGAAAATATCGACTCTTTTTCTTTCACCCTATTAGTCTGGTGTTTCTATCTTGAGAATTTGCATCCATTCATTTGACCTGCGTGTGCTTTTGCCCTGCCTTCCTGAGTAATGCAGGTTGGGCTGTAGCAATGCTGTGTCCTTTTGTTGTTCACAACTCCTTCAATCTGTGGATCATCTCTGCAATCCTAACACTTAAATGTATGCTCCTTTGGAACCGATTAATAATCTCCTTATACTTAGATTCATATTTTGATGTCACAGAGCAGTTGAGGTTGGAAGGGACCCCTGGAGGTCATCTAGTCCAACCTCCCTCCTCAAGCAGGGCCACCTAGAGCCAGTTGCCCAGGACATTGTCCAGAGAGCTTTTGATTATCTCCAAGAATGGACGTTCCACAACATCTCTGGGAAACCTGTGCAAGTCGTCAGTCACCCTCACAGTGAAACACTGTTTCCTGATACTCAGACTGAACCTCCTGTGTTTCAGTTGGTGTTTCAGTGGGCACCCCTGAAAAGAGCATGACTCCATCATCCTTGTACCTTCCCTTCAGGTATTTATATACGTTGATGAGATCCTCCTGAGCCTCCTCTAGGCTGAACAGTCACGGCTCTCTCAGCCTTTCCCTGTAGAAGAGATGGTCATCTTAGTGGCCCTTCACTGGCCTCTCCAGTATGTCCGTATCTCTCCTGTACTGGGGAGCCCAGAGCTGGACATTGTACTCCAGGTTCGGCCTCAGTGGGCCGAGGAGAGGGGAAGGATTCACCTCAACCTGCTCGCAAGGCTCCTTCTAATGAAACCTAGGATACCATTACCCTTCTTTGCCACCAGGGCCCATTTTTGGCTCATGTTCAACTTGGGGGCCACCAGAAAGGACCCCTAGGTCATTTTTTGGCGTATAAGGTGTACATCTAATACTAGAAACAATTAGCTGCTTATATACTAATCCATGTAATCTTTTCTAGTTCTTTCATCCCTGTCCTTCAGAAAATACCTGCGAGAACTGAGCAAACAAATTCCATTTTGGTATCTTTTGTGCCATTAGGCAGAACACAAGTCTAGCTAACATGTATTCTGCAAACATTGAGTAATTGATTTGATTTGTGGCCAAGATATGTTTTGGAGAGGATGGGGTAGGCAGGATTTGAAGCACAATTTCAAAAGTCCTGTCAGAAGTTGCTTTTTCTTTACTCCCGGTAACAAACACTTTTGTTTGTTATTAAGAATCAGTAGTTCTTTCTTTGATGCCAACATGGAAGAGTATTTTATTTTGATGCTGGTGCAAAGTCGTTAAACCACCTTGGGTGTTTTAGTTGCAGAAGCATGTTCAAAAGCAATCTCACCATTGGTACCCACAGGAGTTAAATTACAGTGCTGCATGCAGCGTGGAGTGAAACTCCTGCCATGTGATCGTCCTGTATCCTGGAGTGCTACTTTCTCTTTGTGATAACCATGTTCCTGGTTATGTTTCCAATTAGGCACATAATTCCCATTGAGAATCTGAATTATTCTCTGCCACCCTCTTTAGAAGTCAATAACCTCCTGTACATAATGTTCTGTTTCTTCTTGACTTGTTTTCAGCATGACTAAAATACAAGCTGGCAGCTCAGGCTACAGTCAGGTCCTTCCTCTGTTATTTTATTATAGATTATGTTATAAGATGATGCAGTTGATAGTCACAGACTGTGAAGTGTGTCTTTTATGTCCACTTTTCCTCTTGCTTCATAAACTCTTTAGTTTTAGAAATGTGCAGAACAGTCCTGACAGGTCAAGAGAGAAAGTGAAGCTTGTGTCTCTTTAGATGCTTCCCTTCTGAAAATACCCGCCCCTGACTTTCTGAACATCAATTTTAATTGTATGGTTTAATACATCAGAAGTGGTGCCTTGAGTCCTTCTGCTTTTGTAATTTTTGCTTTTGTAAGTATGAACTTCTGCATTTTTCTGACCTTCTCCTTATAGCTTTTTCTTCATTTCTGAATATTAAGCCAAATGATAAGGGAGTTGGATTGGAACAGGGAGAGTTTCTCTTTAGCATGAAGATGGTTTAATTTGATCTCCTTCCTGTGAATCATTTTGATGTTTATAACATTATTTAAAGTAACTGACTGTTCTTTGAGAGCAAGCAGTTTATACAACTATTTTTACTTCACACCAAACTCAGATTGAGGTAGAAAGAAGAAATCAGAGAGGATGAGCATGATTCCCCATCGCTGAAGAAGAGATGGATATGCCTTTATAGTAATCCTCAATTTATGCATCTTTGCAACATTTATCTGTTCTGAATCTAGAAGCAAAACAATGCTAGTGTCTTACCTTCTGTAAGAGAGATGGCTGCTTTCTTGTTAGGGGGAGATATTTTGAGCTGTCTTGTTGGGTACCGAGTTTCTCCAAGACAGCTGAGCTCAATTCCTACTCTCAAGGAGCCTGTGAGTCTGTTATCTCTGTACATGGTATGGCATCACATTTTAGTTTGTCACGTTGCTCTTTTGGGTAATATTACAATGGTTCAAAAAATGCCCATTGTACTAATTTTACTTTGTTCACAACCTTTTGTAGATGCTATTTGGTACCAAATGTTTTATGAAGTAAATAATTCACAGGTTTGCAGCCAAAATTGACACAAATAAGGCTTGGGAATGAGAGTGCTTTTGTCAAGTGACCATATACACTCTGCTGCTTGTATCACCGAAGTAAATTTTAATTTGCATTCAGAAAACCTGTGATAATTGATTTAAAGGGATTTTTTTTACAGGTTTTATTTTACAGCAGCAGTTCTTTAGCCTAGTTCTTTAGCCAACAGCATTAATTCTTGGTTTTGTGTTTTGAGGTTTGATTCTTTGAAATTGAAGAAGCTATGAACTGAGACAAGCTTCTCACATCTGAGGCTTTTGACTGTGATATTATCACTTACACTGTTCTCTGGGACTTCAAACCACATCTTTGTCCTTAATAGGGGCATTAATTGGTCTGCTTTTCTTGGCCACTGGCATTTTTGAATCTTGTAGGTGTTTAGTACATTTCAAGTTCTTTATAAAATATAAATAGCAGATGTCAAATGCACTAGTTGTTGGGTGAAGATATCCACATACAGTTATGTAAGGTTCATTTACTTGGGAGGAAATTCTTGGATGTAATTTATGAGGTACCTATCTAATGGAGGAGATCTAGTTGCCGTAGATTTTGCTGAAAAAACTCTTGAAGGAAGTATGAGATTTGAACCATGATATGGGAAAAACAGACGAAATATACCACAGCAAAGACAGAGTTCCATTAAAAAGCAGCAGAAGAAAATCAGAGTGTAGCAACAACAGATAATTTAACCTTCCCCTCATTCTGCCTCTACAGTCTTTGGAGAAGTTAAGAGTACTTTGGACTGCAATTGATTTAGATATCCTTCTGCAGATTGAATATATTGACTTTGAAATGGTGTCTCGGTACGTGCACTTAACGAGCAGAAATACGTGGTCTGTATCTGGATGGTTTACATTCTTGTGCTCAACATTTCAAAAATCAAAAGAATCTCTGGGTTTTTTTCTGGTCCTTTTCTCTTGCCAACACACAAAAAAAAAAATTGCCCCTCTACATTAAAGTATATAAGGTAGTCTGAATTACTATTAATGAGGCACAAGCTGTGAGGGTTATAGTACACTGGTGACATTTAGCTCTCTTTCATGTAGTTCCAGCTAATTCAATAGTGTAAGTCAGGAGGAGGTTTAAATAAGAACCGTTTGAGTTTTAACCAACAAAAGTTCAGCTTTTGCTGGGAAGAGGAAGCAACTGAGAGAAACGATGAGGTTTTGTAGGAGAGGCCTGTTCTTGATAACATATATTTCTAGTTCAGGACTTTTGTTAAAACATGAGCTTTAATTTGTTAGCCTTCAGGGGATTTTGCAAGTCATATATTTTTTTCCTAGATCTTGTGGGAACGAAGACAGTTAATGACTTCTTTTTTCCCACTGCTGTGCTTTTTGTTATTCTTTCGGCGAGCTGATTATTGATCTTCAGTTGACCCGTATGGGAATGCAGCCTAATTGTATTTAAACTTAGTAATGTGTTTCTAGTGCATGAGTGTAGGTACTACTTGAAGCTTTTACGTAAAATAAGTATATGTAATATTTCATCTTCCAATCAAAAAAATAATTTACCCCTTATTTTCTCTTTTATATGCTTGAAAGTCCACATATTGGCTGAAAAGTAGTTGCAGAAACGTTCAACTTTATTCCCTCGTCTACCAAAAAAAACCCCCAACTCTTAATTATTTTTATAGGCATATTTTATTAAATCACGTGGTGTTTGTATATATTCTCTCACAGAATGTTGAATATGGTAACCATCAAAACTAGCTCGTGCTCTAGAGGTAGGTGTGTTTCTCCATAGCTAGAGAAGTGGTTACATGCCAGAAAACTTCTTGAAAACTTGGCTGGTGCGTTTGGACCTATTTTATCAAGTTGTAGCAGTGCAAGTTGAGGACCATTAGTCCCCTAAAGCCTATCAGGTACTTTATTTATATTTTATGAGAGGCGTCCCTGCCCATGGAGGGGAGGTTGGATTAGATGATCTCTAAGGTCCCTTCCAGCCTAAGCCATTCTGTGATTCGGAGTTGGAAGAACTTGCTGAGTCTTTAGGAGTTTAATTGGGCTGTGGCTTACTGCAGGTTTCATTACCACAGTAATAAACTACAAGGAGGGGAGCAGAACCTGAAGAAAGCAGAGTAAAATAGACCTGTGAAGATGCCTTTATTGCAGCTAAAGATTCAGTGCATACTGTCTGTTCAAATCAATAAAATACAAGTGTGAAATCATGGCAGCCTTGATACTGTGCCTTGAATAGGTTTAATTTTAAAGATTTACAGCTAATCACCTCCTAATGTGGATTTACAGGTTCTGCAATGTATAAAGGAATCTAGATGCCTAAAAAAAGACTTGGATTTCTACTCTCTGAACACGTTGCCTAAAAGTTAGATGCTCACATTCATCTAAGACATTTGTTGAAGCTAGGAGAGGAAAATAATTCCTGCTTTAAAGCAACTATAAGAGAAATGCTGATACTTCAGTATGAATTATCAGGATGCTTTAAAAAGCTTGTTGGATGGATGGGGAATCTAGAATGTGAAGCAAATGCAATTGCCATTCTTGCAAATAACTCAGCTATTAGTACCAAAGCTCACAATGATGTTTTCCCAGCAGGTCATGTCTGCTTTGTGTGGATACAGGAGGCCTGTTTGGTCTTAAGAAATTGTTAACGTACAATCCGAAAAGAAGTTTTCAATAGGAATAATTCAAAATACACCATGCAGTTTATATCATAACTACGCATAAGAATTTTGACTGAAAAACTAGGAAGAGTTAATCAGCTTTCTCTGGATTTGTACATTTTTAATCGTGAAGTTCTTTACTGTTAAGATTGGTTGGGAGAGGTGTCTTTTTATTAACACTTTCACCAAATGCAGTGAGGTAACAATCACAGTGCAGAACTAAAACTTCATTTCCTTCTGAGCTTTTGGTTAGAGAAACTGAAAGCCCACCTTTAGAAGTAGGCTGTTTGAAGGGAATTAAAATTACGTTCAATTGTATATTTTCCCAACTGATAACGTAGTCCTGGGCATTTCTATGCTGATGTACTGGAAGAGTCAGGCAGTACTTCAGGACACGTTAATTTCTCTTTCTCTTATGTAGTTTTTAAACCTGAAGTGGCACGGTTTAGAGCTTTGTTTCAGCATTAAGAGGGTTGCATTAAGTTGAAGACCATGTTAAAATGCAGTCAGTTTACACGTAAAACGCTGGAGGTTTTTTATTACTCTTTGTGTGTGCGGTTGTAACACAAAAAAATTATTTTTGGAAGGGGGGAAGGAAAAGTTCTCCTTTTGTGAGAGACTTTTCCCAGGAGTGTCAGTACACAAGGTCCTAAAGAATTGTCTGAGGCTTTACAGAGCAGAAGGTAACAATTGCTCCATTGATTCTCAAAAGGCACAGGAGCCTGTAGGCAGGACCCCTGTAAAGGGACCGTGCCTTTTTACTGGGGTGTTTGTTAAAGATTACCCATCTCAATAATACTGAATTTCAAAAGCTAACTCTGTACACTAGAAGAATGGGAGAAAGTGGTAACAATGGCACAGTGACTGTGGTCTCACATTGTGCTTGCTTTTGTAACCCACACATCAAAAGAAAACTTCCCCCAGAAGGGGTGGGTTTGGGTGCACTGCTGCTGAATTGTATATTATGTTTCGGCTTCGGGTTACAGAAACAATCAAGTTTTGAAGTACAGTCAGCAGCAAAATCTACCTCCTGGAAGGCTTCTGAATTTCTGTCGAGTCCTATCCTAAAGATGTTGTAATTAGAAAGAATGCTTTCCAATTTTCCTGTGCTGGAGAAATTGCTTGGCATTGGATTAATTAGCTGCCAAGACTTGCAGATTTTAAACTGGGAAAGGAGAAATACAGACAAACCTAACTCTCCAGTTCTATTGTACCAGTAGGTAAAGAAGTAGTGAACTCAGCTGGTTTTTTGCCATTTCCTTAGAACACCATACTCTTTTTTTTTCCTTTTTGCAGCCGATGCAACTCACCAAACAATACTGATCATCTGTTGCTATTTTTTTTTTTTTTTTTTTGTTCTCATAAAATCAGAATATGAATCCCCCACTTCCACCACCACCACCTCTCTTGTCTGCTGCAATTATTGCCTCGGCCTCTTCTGGACCTCAGTCTGGGGGTGTGATACAAAGGCCTGCATCGGGATCAACTGACCAAATGACACATTTACGACCGCAGAGTCGCCCAAGCGTGTGAGTAAAACTGAAACTTTTCACCAGGCAGAAAAATGGAAGGGGATCAGGAATTTCACATGTGCTTCTGTCATGCCAGCTGGCTATGTTCTGCTAGAATTCCCAGCGAGACAGGCATGCAACTCAAATGCAACAAAGCATACGCGAAGGTGGTATCCCCAAACATCCTTCATGCTGAGGGTTATTTGTGCCTTCGGTAAATATAATCCCCTGGTGCTGTGTATGGAAAGGACTCACTTCAAAAATATCAGGTATTTATCATGCAGAAGATGAATGAATCCTTGAGTTAGTGATGTAACTCCCAAGTGGCAAATACTGGAACGCATTTATTCCGTGTTTTCTGTTAGGAAAAGGCTGTTCTCACCCGGAATAACTTACGCCAAAAGACTGAAAGTGCTGCATTTCCTATTAGCATGTCATTGTCAGACTGCTTGTGTAAGTTGCAATTGAAATTTGACTGAAGATTCTACAGTTCAGTTCACCTAATTAGTGGCTGGCAATTTGGAATGAAGGCAGAAGGCTGCTTGTTAGCATTATGTCTTCACACTTGTAACACAAGCAAATGTGCGTCATCCTTCTGGGTGAAAATATTTTGTGTATTAACACGTTCTGCTACGACATCTTTCTTCTTGGAAACCTCTTTGTGTGCAGCTTGGAGAATAACAATGATAAAAGAAAAAGCAAAATCCAGGAGTGGCTGAGCCATCTATTAGGATACATTTGAATAATGCAAGGACACTTTTCTTCTGTGTCTTTATCTTCCCACCAGGTTTCCTCCCACTCCAAAAGAGCACCCTTCTTGTATAGCAGGTGCATCTGGATTTGGGCTGTTTCTTTGGTGTCAAGCATTTTAACACTGCTTCTGATGGATTACTGTGCTTAGTGCAGTTAATCAAGTTCCCATCTCATTTATTCCTGTCCTCCATCTTCAAAGGGTTACTCTATATGAGAATACTAATGAAATTTGTAATGATTTAACTAAAAGGGAAGTTAATGAACACCAATTAAAGCACAGCAGTTGCTTTCCCATAGAGCTTCAGTGTGTGGCTTTGTAGATCACCCCTAAATCATGTACCTGTGAAGCCTTTTTTTTTCGTCAGTGTGTCCTATGTTGCCTTTAAAACCAATTTTGGACTTGCTTTCCCAGGTACCCATGTTGCCTTTAAACCATTTTTGCAGGTAATGCCATTTCCTGAGTGGACATCAAGGAAGAAAAATCTAATGCAAATAGGAGGAGCATACAGTTAATGCTGTCGTTACTGTGCACGAGAGACCATTTTTGATGAAAGACTGTTTTGTAAAGACCCTTTTTTACCCTTGGGGTACAAGGGGAGAGGGAAGGGCGAGCATTGGAAGTACTTGTGGATCCTTTTTCTTTCAAAAAAGGGGATATTCTACCCGTCTACCTTAATTGGCTGCCTCTTCTGAAAAGTATATTCTTTCTGAGAAAACGTGATTTATTAGAATGCTATTTCCCAGAGGTCTGGGTCCATAATTACATAAACTTTTTTATATATAAAGTTTAAGCAGTTTTCTTACGTTCTAACTGTGGCAGAAAATAGAACACTGTGATGGTTAAAACAGTATCACTTCTTAATGTGATCATAGGAAACTGCAATCCTATTTGAAGACTTCCCTGGGAATATTCCAGCATGAAGCTGCAGGAGCTTCAGGGTTTTGGTTTTTTGCTTTATTTTGTTTTCTAAGAATGTTTTTAAGAAAAAATGCAAACTGTTTCTGAACTCTCACTATGATTTCAGGTGCACTGTATTATATATTAATGTTGCTTCGAAGGAAAAAAAGGGAAATACACTTTACAAGGGAATAACTGCTGGCTACCTTACCTGTAGACTTCAAGTTCTAATAACATATATATATTTATTTTTTTTCCCCCACGCTGCAGTTGCACGGGGAGATTCCAATTTTGCAATTTGAAAAGTAGTTCTATCAGAACTGAAAGTGATGTTTCACTCCTAACTAACAGAACTTCTCCCTGCTCCTCACCCCTCCAGAAAAAGAAGCTGGCATGTCACAAAGTTTAAAATGATACTAGAAGTAGGTGCAGGGAGAGGGAAGTGGGATATGCTGGCATCTGTAGTTGGTAAAACACCTATTTAAGTTCACTAATTGAATTAAGAAAATGGACAGTCTTATTAGTAGTCTAGTACATTACATTAACGTGAAGTTAGAAGGATATTCTTAATGGTCATTTTTTCCCTTAATATTGCTGTAACTTCTGTTTTGTTATACCAATGATAGATCAACTAACACCCTTTCTAACTCAATCCCTTTCCACCGTGCCTTCTCATCCCTGATTTAACTCTCTCTGCCAGCAATGATGTGATGTTTTCTATTTATTTTTTTTTTTTACTTTTATCAATTGCATGTCTTTTTGTGTGTTCTAGGTATATTGCCATCTACCCTTACACTCCTCGAAAAGAGGATGAGCTGGAACTGCGGAAGGGAGAAATGTTCTTGGTGTTTGAACGCTGTCAAGACGGCTGGTTCAAGGGCACTTCCATGCACACGAGCAAGATTGGTGTTTTCCCTGGAAATTACGTGGCTCCAGTTACGAGGTATGGTTTTATACAAGTGTCTAAATAGCTTATCCAGTTGCAAGACAAAAATGACTCTGTTCTTGTATTTAACACTAAAACGAGATAGTAGAAGAACTGTGGATTTTAGTAACTAGCTAATTTTTCAGTTGTCTTCTAAGTGTTTGCTTTTCATTTTGGCAGGACAGTGACAAGTGCGTCGCAAACAAAAGTTCCCACGTCTACCGCCGGCCAAACGGGACGAGTGGTAACTATGGTCAGCCCTTCTTCTGCTGGGGGAACATCTCAGAAGCTCCAGGGGAATGGTGTGGCAGTGAACTCCAGCACAGTACCCACAGCTGTGGTTTCTGCAGCGCACATCCAAACTAGCCCCCAAACCAAGGTCCTTATGCACGTGACGGGACAAATGACAGTCAACCAGGCTCGCAATGCAGTTAGAACAGGTAAAAAAAAAAATATATATATAAAAAAAAGAGCTTTTTTACGTGTGGTGGACAAACTGTAGGGTCTGTCTGGGCAAGTGGCTGGAGTCAAGCTATGTGTAAAGATGTGTTGGGGTTTGGGGGTTTTTTTTTTGAGGGATTTATGTTGTTTTTTAGTGTTGAATGCTTTCTGAAATTACAATAGATCTCTGAATTGTTGAATCTTTTATTACTCTCCTGTAAGCAACAGTGCGTACGTACATACCCCTACTGCTGGGAATTTATATGCAAGTACTTCTGGTAGATTTATTTTATTTTTTTTTTTATTCCAGCAGTATCTGGCATGGGGACATTCTTGGAGTTTCCCCACTCGTATGCAATTCATAGAGTAATAAAAGTGAGAAGAACATCTGAGCCATAGCTTATTTTTTCGTGTTAACTGCATAACAGCTACAGACTGCTCTAATTTAGCCTTCGCTTTTGAATTATTTCTTAATGCCTTTGAAGACCTTTAGCATTCATTCCTTCTTCTTTTTCAGGTCTCTGGCTCAGGGTTGGTCCTTAGGCATTCCAGTTTGTTCTCTAACCTTGACTGCAACTTCTTTCAGCTTTGACTCTGAAACACTCAGGCTATACTGGCTTCAAGATCCATACAGTCTATGTCGTAGAATTCTGTATTTCTGACAGGTATAACTCTGCCTTTGCTGTCTGGGGCAGGCCACATCGTAGCAAAACATGCCTTCCTGTTGTTTAAACCCAGATCCAAAAAGATTGATAGCAGTGTTTTCAAGAGTTTTTGTTTACCAAATCCATGCACTCCTCTGTGGATTTGCCAGACTGGGAAAATACCACACAACTGGAGCCTAATCTGTTCCAGTTGCTCCTAGGGCCTCAAAAGAAAAGGAAAAAAAAAAAACCAAACCCAAAAGCCAACACAACAAAAAACCCCTCCATTTCAAGCTGTCCTTCCCTCTTTCAGCCTTGAATTTGGGACTAAGATCTCTTGTGACAACGATTTTTTTTTTTAATAACATGATTCTTATTTGCAAGCAGAAGAAAAAGCAAAAGATGCAAGTGGCACTATCTGTTATCACCTTGAGGTTGGTTGTTTCTTACGGTCTCAAGATCCATGAATCAGTCCATGCCCTCTTCAGAGACATGCAGCTCCTAAATCACACTGTGCATGTTCAGAGGGCAGCACCAGATTAGCTTTTGGGGGTAGGATAGGTACATAGGTCTTTAGATATTTTGTTTCTTTAATTAGCCCCGTCTTCCTCCAGTCTGATCTTGGGCTGGAACAGATGTGATAGTCCTCTGTAACAACTTTACCTTGGAATAAAAATAACCAGCTGCTATTTGTAACTGGTAAGAGAAACTAAGTAAAGCGTTTGTACTTTCATGCCTTTCAGATACAGGTGGTTTCTACTCTAAACCCTTCTTTTGAGCTGCCTAGAAGCTTGCAAGCGACAGCAAAAAAAGGAGAAAGCTCCTGTGGGCTCCAGAGGCCTTTCTGTCCCTGCATCTCTGCACTGCTGTCAAGATGAATAAGCTCTTACAGTTCCACTGAGCTGGAAAACATGACAACATATTTCTCGCCAACTTTTCGGGTCCAAAACGGGAAAATCAAAGGGGCAGCACTCACTTCACAGAGAAGCTAACTTCAGATCGTGGTGTAAAGGTGGACTGTGTAGTCACAAATACAGATCTGTCCCTTGTAAGGGCCTGAGAACTGAAGTCATAATGGCTGCTCTATGTTCACAAGTTACAGGGAACTTTGTAGTCAGCATCATCTTGAGCTTTCCATAGCACCTTTGGTTTTGTGTTATTCTCTTGATGAGGCTTCATAGATCAATGCTGCATTTTGCAGGGCTGTTCTGCAGTTTTAGTTTAGCTCAGGATTTTGAGGACTTCTCTTCAAATCACCTTAGTGAGATAGTGCTTGACAGCACCCTCTCTGAAAGGGTATGCATTCTTTAATTGAAAGGAACTGGGAAGAAAATGTATGTTCTGCCTATTTCATTAAAGTCTGAACTGTATGAAGATAGGGTGACTTGAAGAATTTTTACTATGGGATTTACATCAGGGGTAAGAAAACCAAACCAGAAAGCTATTCCAGGTTTATATTCCATTGATTGCATGTAAGTATAGACATATCTTGAAGAATAGCATCTATTTGTAAGAAAAACAAAATTGTCTTGTGAGTAAAAGGCAGAGCTAATAATTGTGCAGCAAATCTTGCTCCACTCTCCTTATCTTCTCTTCCTTTTTGAAATGTTCATGGTACTCTGAGCTTAGGAAGGGGCTGGTACAGGGGAAGAGGTTATGAATCCAAAGAATAGACATAGCATTTAGTGGTGTCTTCTTTTTAAGAAGGAATTTATGGGGTTGTTTTTATTTTAGAGATTGTAATTGGGTATAATACTGTAGGATTGTTATATCAAATTTGTGAACTTTGTCACCCTAATAGGTTGTTGATGCATTTTAACCAAATTATGAGTGGAATTTGTAGAGAGCAGAATAAAGAGAGCAAGTGCCGGACACTTGATTGCAGAATATCACTTATAACAAGGCCAAAACTCTAATTAGTATCTGAAAAATCAGAATGAATTGATATCTTTGAGATGTACATGCACCAATCTAGAGAGAAGACCCCTCTTTGGATGCTACGTTTCAGAGTATTTGAAGGAAGGAGGCTGTGCAGTGCTAGGATGCTGCATTTTACCTCACGTTATTTGGTTAAGGTGTCTGCACTTCATACCACCCTGTGGTGCAGAGATACCCAAGCTGCTGAAATGATCCAAAAGCACAAATGGTTGACCATATAACTGCAATAGCAACGTTGCTGTTTGGAAAGGATAAATTAGTTCATGCAGAGCTCTGTGCTTTGCAGCTAGGCTGCAGCTCAGGTTAGTCTATTCAGCCCTGTGCTATTCTACAGCTTCCAGTGTAGATGTTCCTCCTTGTTTCACAGGGATATGAGTAAATCCACTTCTATATTTAAACATCCCAAGAGACAATAGCTTACATTTTCAGAGAAACCACTCATAGCAGTAATTGCCACCGTACTTATTGTTTGAAAGACCCACTAAATCTGTTGTGGATTTTGTGAATAGCTTAGGGAAAACAATCCAATTATATTTTTAGCAGCTTCTATAAGGAGTGCTTCTTCCTACTTTTTTTTTTTTTTATGTGCCCTGACAACTACCCAGCATATTAAAAAGAACAAACAAGGTCCAGGCAGCATTTAGCTAGCTCTTGTGAACTAAAATCTTCACTTTACATCTCTGTCTGTATGTGAGGCGTTCTATTTAGCAGCTTGGGTTTCTCCACATAGTTACAGTGCTGTTCTTCTTCTTTTGAACACTGGTGCAAGTAGGGTAGCATGTGCTGCTACTTTATTCCGGCGAGATAAATTTGATGCTGTGTAAGATGTCACCAGAGTAATATAAACAGAAGTTACAAAGGTAGGAAGGAAGCTTCTCATGACTGATTTGCTTTAGCACAGTGAGTGTACCTCACTTTGTGTGTGTGTGTGTGTGTGTGGTGAAAGGATGAACTCTCTCCCGTTTTATTCTTTTGCTCTAGTTGCCGCACACAGTCAAGAGAGACCTACAGCAGCAGTCACACCCATACAAGCACAGAGTCCAACATGCCTTATTCCTGCAGCTGTGATCATTCCACACCACTCCGTTGCCTCCCAGCAGCTCCAGCCCCAGCTTCCAAATACTGCTGCTTACGTCACGGCTGTGAATGTGAACCGCTCGACCATCCCACTGGCATGTGCAGCAGCTTCTTTGAATTCTCCCAACATTGCTGCTGCATCTTTGGAGGGAGATATTACTGGGAGAACTGTAAACACTCACCCTGGAGCTCCTGCATCTCCAGAGAGTGCTTTAGCAGCTGGTGGAAACGCTGCTGTCAGTAAAGCAGACAAGGATGGCAAGGTGGGTAGAGAATAAAATCATTCCATTGAATTCTCTCATTTTCTTCATGCAAGAGATCTATAATTTTTTTTGCTTACATTTACTGAATAGCAGCACTGTAAGGTTTTTAAGACTGAGCCTGAAACTCAGGCAGACATTTTGTGATTATAGCTATGGGCAAATTTATTCTTGGCCTAACGTGAATAAAATGCAAAACAGACCTGGAAGAAGGGTTAAAATAGGGTAGCAGCTTCATGCCTGAAGCAAGAAAAACAAAAGGTTGACTAGATAAAGTTCAGAAGAGCCATTAGTTTGACTGTTGGAATTTTAAGTATTTTGTTTTTCTTCACCTGCAGTCAGTTTCCTGAATACTTTAGAAAGGTGTATGATTAGCAAATGTTATCAGTAAGGATCTGTAAACTAATAAGCCTGTAATGCAAAAAAAAAAACCCAACAAAAAAACCCTGAAATGAAAACAAAACAAACAAACACATGAACTTTTAGGAACATAAGTTCCATCTAATAAAATTAACATATCATTTAGTGAATGTCAGTGTTCTTTTAGGCTGTCTTCCTTGGTAAGCAGACACACTATGAAAAACATGTCACTAGCAATGTTTATTGGACAAAGAATAGAAAGCACGGAACTCTGTCTTTTCTCAGTGTAGATCAGTAGAGTCTGTAAGGACTCTGCTTTCCTTCCTTCCATTTGAAGCATTTTCCTCTGTGTCTGGACTCATTCTCAATGTCCAACAAGCCTTGTGATTATGTTACATTGTAGGCAGGAACATTCCTCCAACTTTCCAACTTGTTTTACAGTTGTGGTGTAGTTAGATTTTAATTTTTTTTTTCTCCTTTTGGCAACTTTCTTTTCATCTCAAATGGTTTAGACTTTACCTTACTCTACCCTTCACCCACATGCACTCCTTAATGAAGTTTATGAAGGTTTTAATCATAGGCTGTACAGTAATCTCACCCACTTTTTAATTATTTTTGTTGATTATGGTTGAATGGTCGTACCTAGAAATTCATTTTGAAATTACTTTAGCCATGGGCACTGAACTTGGACCGAGGGGCCCTTAGGCAGGGCTTTTAGAAAACTTATTTATAGTTTAAGGTTGCTAACATATTTGGACTATGCTAATTTCTTTGAGTTTCTTTTTTATTTTCCCATTTGCTGGACAGCAGTTCTGAGCTGAAATAGCTTTAAGTTATTGGAGACTTAGAAGAAAGGCAGAGGATTTTTCATTCGCAGTTCACCAATTCCACTGCATCCAAAGCTATAATAAAAATCTCACATTGCTCGTGCTTTTCTCCTGCTGTGGTTAAAGAGCTTATTTTTGTCTCCAGGGCTTCCAATCTGGCACCTCTCGTAAGCACTAAATTCACTCAGTCAAAGGGTTGGTAAGCAGATCACTGCCACACCCCTTAAAAAAAAAGACAAGAAACACAAAAGCTACTTAAATAATTCTCTTCAGGGTAAGTAATAGTCTTCAGGGATTCCTGTCTGGACAAGCAAAAAGAATGTTTACAATTCTCCCCTCTAGCTGAGCAGCAACTCACAATGCATTCCCCTTGTGGCAAATTTCTGTTAAATTATGAAGGTCTTCCCTTACCGAGGGAGGATAAATAAAAGACACTTAACCTAAACAGCAGCCTCCAGGGCAGACTTTTCTCCCTGCTTGGTTTGGAATGATTCTTTTTGCCTTCCTGGAAACTTCTATATTAACAAAATGTTTTTCTTTTTAGCTTCCCATTGCGAAAATCAAAATCCTCACTCCTTTTTTCTAGACAAGCTTTTGGGCCATTGGCTTTTAAGAGAAGCCTTGACCAAGTGAAAGGACTTAGCCAGTTACCTTCTAAATGACTTACTAAAATTCTAAGGAGAGAAAAAAAGTAATTGTCTTTCTCTTTTAAAATACTCATCATTATCTTTAGTAGTGGTTTGTACGATCTCAAGTATCTCTCTATCATTTGCCGAATGCTCTCCGATCGTAAGGGCATCTGCCAGGAGGAAGTGCTCAGCTCTCCGTGGGACGCTTTTGTTCTAAACTAAGGCGCTGCTTTTGGTTCACAGAAAGAGAAAAAAGGGTTGCTGAAACTGCTTTCTGGAGCGTCGGCTAAACGCAAGCCCCGGTTGTCACCTCCGGCCTCCCCGACGCTGGAGGCTGAGCAAGCGGCCGCGGAGTTAGGCCTGCAAGGTGCTGTCGGACCGGAGCTTCTGTCGACGGCCGGTCACGGCAAAGCTGGGTCCTGTCCCACCGACAGCGAGGCGTCTGGGCTGGCGCAGGAGCCGTCGCATCGCAAGCAGAGCTCCCTGGATTCCTCCGCGCCAATCGCTCCCCCGCCTCGGCAGCCTTGCTCGTCCCTGGGCCCGGGCCTGAATGAATCCAGGCCTCTCGTCTGCGAAAGGTAAACTCTCCTCTGCAGCTAGACTCGGGCAAACCCAAGAAAATAACGCGCTCTCTGATACTTGCTGTGTATGTTAGAACCGCTGGCAAAATGCTGAGATTTTATAGCAAGGTGAAACCGAACTTTTTTAACGCTGCTTTATGTGCTTATCAGCCAAGGCTCGTGTTCGTATCTGTTTACTTTCTGTGTTACTTTGAGGTTTTGAAACGAACTGACACGGAAATAGGGTGATCATAGGTTTGGTATGAGAACTGAGATGGATAAAATAGGCCTCCTGGTTAGCAAAACACAAACACACGATGTTCTGCATTTATGAATATCAGATCATTAGCAGTGCAAAACTGCCAACCGAAATATATGGTGAATGAGATCCTTATCTATACGTGGTCTTAATATGTGATTTCTTGAGCTGTTGCCAAGATACTTCTCCTACCTGAATGCCCCATGACTGTGCACTCTACAGCTCTAGGGCAACCTCTGTGTCCTGACAAGTGAGCCTGACAAACACCTAGTTGTCTGGACTCCGAAACCCCCAGGCAGTGGCTTTAGAGTTCTGTCACTTTTCTTTTGTGTCCACCTGTTATTTTCAAATTTCCAAGTCCTCAGTAGATTGCATGGACTTGGAAGGAAGTGGCAGGTTTCTGACTGTCTCTCTTTATTATTGCCTGTAGTACACAAGGAGTATGAAGAGTGTCATAGGATTTACTTTGCAGTAACTACAAGACTGTGTGGCATACTGAAAAAAAAAGAAAAAGAGTTGTAACATGAACGGCTCTAGGACTGAACGGATTTCATGCTGACTGTTGTAGACTTTGTTCTGATACTGTTAACTCCTGGTGTGTGGGCCTACTGTTGTATTTCCAGAGGCCCATTGATCTTAAGCTATATGCATGTATTAAGAGCCAGACAGTATATAAGTTTCTACTTTGTCTTATATTTTATTTCTGTCATAGCTTTAATATTTTTTAAAAGGTTATTACTGGTTCTATGCAATTTTCTTGCAGGAAATTTTTATTTCATACTGAATTTCTGAAGCAGATTTACACTTGCAGAAAAAAAAAATAAAACCTGAAAGACTTTTAAGAATACCATAATGTATTTTCCCATTATCCTAAGTCTTGTTTGGCACAGTAATATGTTTTTATGCTTTGAATGTGCAAATAATACCAAATTCACTCTGGCATGACCAGTGGATATTTGTGTAAAGCTATTTGAATCCTCGTAAAAAGTAGTTTTTTCACTTCCATGATGGACTTCCTTTTTTTCTCAGAACTGCTGTCAGAAAATTATGGTGTACACCTATATTGATCTAGTAATAACATACACTCAAACATGCTTTTGAATATATCTCTGCATCCCTAGGATTATTTACGTGATAATTGCTACCAGGGAAGTGCTACCACAAGATCATTCCCCCTGGAAGCCAGGCAGAATTGTTACAGTTTGATCAATGTATTTGAATAGAATTTCATCTGGCTTCCCATTGTACTTTTCAGGGCAGGGTTACTGTTTTTCCTGCTGATGTGTTCTTGTCGTGTTTCCATTTCCTTAGGCTGAATTGCTTAAAATGTGTTGCTTAATAATACTGCTTCAATTGTACTCAGTATCTTCCAAGTAATTTATAAGTACTGCTAATCTTTATTAGTCTGGAAGAAAGGGTGAGTAAGAAGCATACTGATGATGCAGTAGTATCTTTGGGGTTGAGGGGGAAAATATTCATGAGGGTAAGCTCAACAAAATACTCAAGAACAGAGACATTTCCTGCTAAGATTATGCTACTCTTATATATCACAATTCCAGCCCCAGGCTACAACCTGATTGGAAAAAGAAACAGTATCTTTCCATTCTGATTCTGGCTTTGCAGTGTGATTATTACTGTTCAAGTTTTATTTTCAAAAGCGACTAGAGGATTTAGGAGTCAGGTTCTGCTGATTATTCTGCATGAATCAAGAGCAAAAGTAGCTGGCTCAACTCTGGAAATCACTTGAAAATGTTCCTGTTTTGGCTATGGTTTTTTTCCCCAAACTCCTTGCTTCTTTTAGGATGCAATATCAAATTTTCACTCTAATCACTCTTTCTCCATCCGCTACAATGGCAAGTTGTCCTAGAGAATGTCTTTCCTCTATGTTCAACAGAAAATTGGAAGTAAAAGTGAAGTTGTTTCCAGTCATACAGAAGAAATGGGTGGGCACTTGATTTGTCTGATAGCAAACAAGCTCTTTGACATGAATCCGCAGATGGATACTTAATACCAGTGGCCATTTCACTAAAGGAGGGGAAGATGATGACAATCTCTTCCATCTTACTATTGCAGGTCTTCTCTGTAGATTGCATTCCTATATTCACTCTTCTCCTGAGAACTAGGTTGGTTGTTCATTGCAGGCCATGGTCTTTCATACGTTCCTTGTACAGAAGGAGCAGAGAAGTCAAACAGGAGTTTCAGCCAAGCCTCGCTTCCAGTTTGGAGCAGTTTGGAGGATTCCTGTCTCCTCAGATTCTGCAGGGGTGTTCAGTCATTTCTTCTGATTCTCCAGACAAGGCATAAGTTGTCTTGGGGTGTTTTGATTTCTTGTATTAATGCAGCGCTGACAAAGCCAAGGACCACTGTCTTTTCATTAAAAAGATAGACCCTGCTCCCTGCAATTCCCAGAGGGGTCCATGTTATGCTATGAATACCCAATAATTTGGTTATCTGAAGGCTTTAGCTTTTTCCATGACAAGAGGTAAAATATTTCAAGCTTTTTTCATGAACATTCTCTTTTAGAGGGAAACATTAAAATATTAAATAGCCTTAAGTTTTACAGTAAATGTACAGCACTGTAATAAACTACCCAGCACCCCACAATGCTGTTAAATTAAAGAGATGAAGTTGAACTTAAATATACATCACTGCATATCCTAAACTGTAATATGAATCCTTCATGCAGTTACAGTGAAGGGAAGCAGTAATTTTGTCCTGTGATTAAAGTGACCCTAAGTCATTTTATCCACCGCAAAATGACTGGTGTAACATCTGCTTCCAGTGGCTTCAGAGGGCAGCAGGTTTTATCACATCTGGCAGCATTTAATGCTGTTAATTAAATGCTGAGAATCAGTCTGCCTTAGATGGGATTTGATTATCTGCAGGAGTCAGGGCACCTACCCAGCAGACAGGAGAGCTGCACAACAGCAGGGCATAGGTGAGCTGAAAAATGAAAATTAAAGTTGCAGGAAAAAGAAACTAAAGCAAGAAGATTAATAGCAAGTATGAATTTCACTTGTGTAATGATAGTGATTCCATTTCTTTGTTTTCCTCAGCTAAATTTTTCTGCATGTGAGAAAATATTTTTATTCACTTGGTGATCAGGAAAACCCCAGAGAGTTGTCCAAAAATCAGCTACAAATAGCTAGGAAGAAAAACATTATCTTGTGTCTAGTGAAACAGAAGCAATGTAAAAAGGGAGAAACACATGAAAGATGTCATATTTTTCGTGTTACTGAAAAGTGTGCGAAGTGGCAGTATTAAAACTTGAAAGTAGAATGGAGAAATGTGAAGACATTCCACCTCCACCACCCCTCTTCTCAAAAAATGTCAAGTTCACCAAGTGAAAAAGCACTGTTGGATACAGCCAGACACGTGAAGATCAGGAAAGAACTGCTGGCAAATGTAGTGGCCGCTTCTGGGAAGCTAAAGTACTTTTATTTCTATACTACTAATATTTTATCACTAGCTGATTAAAAAGAATTTAAATAATTTTTTGGAAATTACCAAAAAATGCCATAAGAGAGTCAAAGAAAAGAGAAAGAAGAAAATGGGTACTGTGCAGCTTAGATGGGCATAAAATTAGGTAACCACAAAAGATCTGCAAATCTGACCTTCAGTCATTGAAAACATTTGCAAATACTGAATAGGGAGATAAATAAGGAAGTGTTTTGGAAGACTCAAACACGGGGGAATGACCATGTTTTTTCCAAAACATAGGTCACACTTAGTAAATGTGATTATTTTTCTCCAGGGACCTGGCAGTGAACTCTTGAGCGGAGGCATGAGCTTTCTACTCTGCCTGAAATCAGTTTTTCTGGCAGTATATGGTAGATGATGAAATAGGTAATGGAGAAATAGCCTTTGTTCCATAGCTGATCAAAGGTGATCTGGATAGACAGCTGTTTGAATGTGTGATGAGTCTGGAGCTGATCACATCTGTTTGGGCAAAAAAAAAATCTGTCTGTGGCATAGAATTTGATGGCTTGTCATAACAAAAGAAGATGGTGTGATTTGAAGATGCAAAGCCTGGGATTCTTCTAATTAAACATCAAAAAATACAGTAAAATAGCATTTTAACGCCAGGAGTGTTGTGCTTTGGTGTAGATACTTGGTTTCAAGATGGATATCAGAGTAGTTGGGAAGCTAGAAGTGAATGAGAAGTACTTAATTACTGGAGGGCTGAGGGAGCTCAGAACTGTCTGGGAAGCTGACGAGAACTGTTATTTCTGCACAGGAGGGTGATCCTCTAGGGAGGGCCAAGAGAAGATGGGTTTTTTGCAAAGCTGTTGCTTAACACTCAGCAGGCAGTAGCAGAAGCAGCCAGGGAAAGAACAGACCAGTCCTACCAGTTCAGGGGAGTGCAGAGGTTACTGACAGGCAGCATTAGAAACCGAAACCGAGCGTATTTCAAGTGGAATGTTTGCAGGGCAGGATTTGACAGAATGCAAGGTAAGCAAGGCAGGTATTCTTTTTTGAAACCCTTTTTTTTTTTCCTTAACAGGCTTTCATTTGGATGAAACTGGTGCTATGCCTGTGTGTTATATAGTGCACTGGTTAATTTTCAACTCAGAAGCAACTGGTTTACTACAATAGCAGAAGTTCTTCATAGCTTTATTTCAGTTCTTTATCCTTTGCTATCTTGTCCTGAGTAGAGGCTATTGTTTTAACTCTAATTTACAGACTTAATTAAACAAAGTCTATTACAAATGTCTGCTTCTTATGCCTTAAGTCAGCATGAAAAGCCAGGTTGCCCACAGCAGAAGTTAGTGCAGGCATCTGCCGTGCTGCCGAGGTCATACAAGGAGCATTCTGAGGCTGCACACTAAAAAATGTTGTAACGGGCTTGGTAACTTCTGTGAAGCAAGAACCTAATCATTACAGTGCTCTGAAATCTGGGCATTGTCATAACTGAGACATAGTTTGTAACTCACTAATAAATAATATGTGACAACTGATTAATTCCGAATATGATCTGCTATACATACATTTACCAAGAGACTTTAGTCATCTACACAATGCTGCTGCTCTTTTCTGAGTAGTTTTAACTATATGGACAGATTTCATTTTTGGTTTCTATGTTCAAAGCAAAATGTACTATAATGTAGTATCTGTTTCAGTATTGCAGAATTAACTTGTATTATTACGTGTGTGTTGAGCTATAGTTGGTGCTCTATCCTTTGCTAGAAGTATCCTGTTAGTTTGTTAATTTATCTTAATCTCTTAAAACTATAAATTACTTTAATGTTACTAAAATAATAATCTATTAAGTAATATGTAATCTTCATGAATGCCAAGTGTTCTGATTTGAACTGGAGATTAGATTTTGTCCAGCAGATGTCCTGGCAATGCATTTAACGCTCTTAACCTAATTCTACAGCCAGCCATGGATTCTGCTTGATTTCAACATGCAGACATTATGGGTTGTGTAACTACAAACTCAGTTAAAGAATCTGTCAGATAACTTGATCAAGAACTTGACACAGCTGTCTACAGAGCTGCAACACTTAAATTTTAGGTTGATGTGAACTCGAACAATGGTAGATTGAGTGGTGTTTAAAAATAGAGATAGAAAAGTGTAGCTTCTTTTTAATAGGCTCATATTTGAAAAGTGACTTTTACTGTGGAAAAAAATATACTACTTTTTTTTTGTTTTAATCAGGTGCTTAAGAAGATTGTTAAACACTTCTTAAAAGATGTTTATTTTTAAGGTAGTCACACACAAACTGTGCAGCTGTGTCCAAATAAGATAGCACGTGTTCTACCCTGCGGAATTTCTAAGAGAAGTTAAAATATTCTAAAGCAACAATGCAAATTGCTAGGTTTTGTTAGTAGCTTCTTTTTGTTCTTTGCTTTTCCTTAAGAGCCTTACCTGGGATGATAATATCATACTAAACACAGAGTTCTAAAATTATGCCCAGTTACTGCTGTGAGTGCTTTGATTATTACTGAGTCACTGGTAGAGTTTGCAAATTTAGACCCAAAAACAGGGTTAACAATTTTCTCCTCTGATTTAACCATTGTATTTTTATAGGAGTCTTGGTGAAAGAAACTTGGTAGGAGAGGCATACATTTAACTTAAATTCATTACATTGCTGTTGTTATTTCATGTTCAGGATATACTAAACTTTGAAGTCATTCATCCAACAGTTCTAGACAGTTTCATGTTTTCAGAATATTTTTTTCAAGCATTCGTGTTGGTGGTTGGTTTGGTTTGTTTCTTTTAAAAGCAAACAAAACCAAACCCCAAACTAAATGAAGGTGTTTTTTTTCTAATCACGCAGGTACAGAGTTGTGGTATCCTATCCTCCTCAGAGTGAAGCAGAACTTGAACTTAAGGAAGGTGACATTGTTTTTGTACACAAAAAACGTGAGGATGGCTGGTTCAAGGGCACTCTGCAACGAAATGGAAAAACTGGCCTCTTCCCTGGCAGCTTTGTAGAGAACATTTGAGAAGATTCATTCCAAGAGCTTCAAATCATATTGTACTGTACAATAGCACAAATATTTTACCAGAAGAAGCACAGTCATGAATATTTTCAAGTGACTGTAATGTAAACAAAAATCGACATATTTTTACAGTGTCTATAGCACAATTACACCAGCAAACAAAGAAGATGAAGGCATCTGCTGGTTTTATCACTTTGGATTCTTAAGTGTGATGTGTGCCTTGTACTGTTTGATTTATTATATAGAGGAACCTTTTTTTTCCCCCCCGAGTATGTTACATAAATGAACAATTGTTTACAAGGCTGTAACTAATTTATTCTTGGTTTTTTTTAAACTTGAATTTTGTGTAATAGCTAAAATTCTTGTGACTATGATTTTAACAAATTATTAATTTATGAAAGAATAACTAAGGGGAAGCTGGATTCTCTCCTTATGAGCAAGCAATTATATCTGATAAAGAGCCTCCCATTTATCCTCTGGACTTTTTCCCCTGCTGTGTCTGACAGTGGAGTAAGTCTGTTTTATGAATTAATGTTGAGTGGTGGTGATGTGCCGTCAAATAGAATTTGCCAAGTGGGGAAAAAATGTGTATTTTGTTCTTTGGACAGAGTTAAAAAAAAAAAAGTCAGTGGTGTTCTTGAGTCTAGTGCTACTTCTTCATAAATCACCCAGGTAGAATAACGTTTCCAGGAGGTGAAGACGTATGTGAACAACTGAATACAATTCAACCATCTCGAGGTTAGAATCATCTCAAGGTTAGGAAGGAAGAAATTCAGGAGTGCCAGTAACAAATTCCCTATACCTTCTGTTTATGTAACAACTTGGCTATTTGAACAAAGCTTAGCTTTGTGTGTTGGCCAGTTCTTTGGGCATTTAGCGCTAAGGATCCAACTAAATTGGAAAGAATGTTAAAGCCCAACACTTAGAATGGTTATATCTTGAAAATATCTGTTTGATAAGACTGATATATAAAAATAAAATTATAAGTTGTACTTAATGTCTAAAAAATGCCTAAGAAGTGTAATTTGATGTTTTCTTCTCAAACTGATCTGCATGGCCAAGAGATGTTTTAAAATGTCTGAGCAGTAGTGGTGGTGAGTGATGCACTTGTGTTAAAGTAAAAGGCTGTATGGAACACTGTGAAAACTTTACTAACTTCTTAGCCATTGCTACTTCGGTATGTTCTGACCTTTTCGTTGTCTTGCATGTGTTACTCAATTCCTGCAGTAATATAACTGTGCATGGTTGGCATTTTCCATTCCAGTTTCCTGTTGCTGGGTTATTTTGCTCTGAAAGTTTCCCAAAAGCCACTTGACCAAAACTAGTGAGCAGCTCACCTTCCGTGACAGAAGGTGTCCAGTGTTTGAATCACGAATAAAATATTTTAATGTCCTTGCAGCTGATGGATATAAAGAATGCAGCAGGCAAGAAAAGTATTGTTAGTCTTTCAGGGTTTTGTTAGAGATTTGACACTGGTGAACACACACACACTACTCAGCTGAACTTGTGGGGTTTTTGTAGTTTTTGTTGTTTGATCATAGCAGTTTAATGGTGATTTATTTTTATTTTATTTTATTTTTGGTTTTGCAAGACACTGAGCACCGTCATCTCCAGTTATATCTGATGTCATTTGGCTGTTACTCAGCACTTTACAAAGGGATGCCAGTAGTGTGGTTGTCGCACAGTACACAGAAACAGTGATGAGAAAGCACACAGTGATGTGTTAAATCCTTTTCTTTTCTTTTCTTTTCTTTTTTTTTGATGTTATACATTGAAAAATATCAAATATTAATGCAAAGGACTTCTTGCAATATCAGGTAGTATCATGATGGTCTTAATAATAAGAAAAAATATATCTATAAAAATATATATAGTTGGACATGACAGCATTCCCAAATTAACCATCTCTCTGAAACACTGTATAATTCAGCTTTTGCATTTCTAAATATTTTTAAATAGCTTACTTGAATATTCATGTAATATATAAAGGTTTTGTGAAATTAATTTTAGTTAGAAAGAAGCTGATATCAGCTTTTGTCAGCATAAATTGGCACTAGTGTGTCATAATCTTATTTTGGAAAATTTAGTGCATTTTTATATTAAAGACTACTAAAGGTTAATTTTTTTTCTATCTCTATTCTCCATATTTTGAACTAAGTGACTAAGGTACCTCTATTAATAGAATTTCATGGTGTAAGGTCAGTTAAAAATCAGCTGTTAATCCAATAGTTCTTTTAGATGGAATACATTTTTTATTGATTTTTTTTTTTTTTTAACATTAAGTAAATGTTTGTAAAAAGGGCTTATTACATAGCAGTGCAACAATGACAAAAATGCAGTTTATCATGCCTTTTTTTTTTTTTTGTGATCTTTTAGGGGTTATTTTTTGGTTTTGGCTTGGGATTAATTCAGTGTAGAAACAGACAGACCCTGTGCATTTGCTTTGTGTAATTCCATAAAAAACTTTTGTAAGGTATTTTATATCTATGTTTGAAGTCCAGTGAATGTTAAGTGTTTGATTTACTATGTTAAACTTCCAATACTAATAAATATTTTCTTAGCAACAGCTAAATCAAAATGTGTATGCAAACATTGAACATGAATTACTTGTAAAGAATTTGACAATAAAATGACCAAAACTTAATTTCAGAAGGAGGATATTTCTGCTCATAGAGAAAACGTCTTCAGAGCCCATAATGTTAGAAGTTTGGAATGATGAATATAAAGCAAAAAATGTGGAGAGAACTGAGGATCTAGCTGATCTTTCCCATCTCCTTGTTTCTGCAAGTCACTTCAGAAGAGGTAGGTTAACTTCCATCTCACTCTGATCACAACTGACTGGTTTGCTCTTGCAACAGCCTATCAGGTGCCTCCTAGCTATGAATTGCTTTCCCTAGAGGAAGAAGGGTCAGCTGTAGTGGATCTGCTGTGGGTATGTTGAGAGATAGTCCCTACCCAAACTTTCACTGAGGGCAAAAGTGTTTGGTGGTAAGAGACTCGTTTGCCCTGAACAAGTTTTCAGTGCACAGCAGTCAGACAGTAACTGCCCAACAAGGAGATCTTCTTGATTTAAATATGGTTACAAGTCTACTATATACAGGTGGCTGCTGGGAGAATAGTAGAAAGTTAATCCTAGAAGTGTTCACAAAATTGTGTAGACTCTGCAGATGTTTCAGCTACTGCAATAGACTCCTTCAACAGACTCCTTGTAGTTAAGACTGACCAGGACCTAGATTCTGCTAGCAGGTAGTGATGCAGTGTTAAGTCCTCCCTGTAAAGGAGGAGTCTAAATTTCCTTAGCTAAGGGGAGAGGCAACGTGATTTGCAGAAATACAGAATAAAGAATATAGAAAAGCAGCTTTATTTGTTGTTCAGAATTGTGATCTGACATCAGTGTGTCCATAGGAGAAAAGTGCACACAAACATCATGGCTGTGGCAGTAGAAGTAAGACTATTTCTTTGGGTTGCTTTTTTTTTTTTTCGGTATTACGATTATTGAGTAGTTCTAATATGTGTTTAACATTTGGCTTGACAAAGGTGCCTGAAATCCTGGTCACCCTTCCTTCATTACCTCTTGCCTTACAGTAGTAATGACATAGGCTTAAAAACACGGCTTCTGAGCAATCTGTCTTTTATTCACGGGGCTGGCAAAGGGTTTCAACCGACTTTCGTTCCAGTAGCTTTAAGCAAATGTGTTTAGAGGAGCGTATTGCCTTTAATGAAGCACAAGAATCCACTTGTCTAGTTAAAAAGATTTGTTTCTGGCAGTACCAAAACTCCTACAGCATGGTCTTTCATGTATGTGCACCATAAACAGCCGTGCCACTGGTTTCTGTAGGACATGCCAGTGCACCCATCCCCTTTGGAATTTTATCGTGAATCTGCACTGCGTGTACTTCTCAAATCACTCTCAGATGCTCTTTCCCTGCGCTTTGATAAATGGCCAATGGTAAATCTCAAGCAGATGTGAAGGTTGACTTGAGCGAAACCGGCGTCGTGATTCTTTTGAATGACTTAATCATTCCTAAGCTGGCATATTTGAAATATGTATGTATAGAAACAAAAGAGCTGAAAATGGTGATGGTGGGTGGTGAGGACCTGGACATACATACAGGGGGGGGAAGAAATGAGAAAGAGAAAAGGATTTTGAAGACCTGTAGATGGGACCTGAATCTTAGCTAACTTATTTGTGATCCAGCACGAGTTAGATCCTTTCACAGAGCGGGACTCTGCTAAGATGAACTTGAGTGTCTAAGGCTGAAAATGCAGGGCTCAGTGTTGACCTTGTCTCTTAAGCTTGTATTTGTTTGCTGCTTGTGTCTAGACCAACTGCTGTTGCTGTAGGCCTGAGCTGCATCGTTGTTCTCCTGTCAAACTGCGTCTGAAATCCCAAACTAGGCATTCGTATTCCTGAGTTACCCGAAAGGCTTGATATGATGGACGTGCTTTGAGAATATATATATCACCCTGAGTACTGAGGGAAATAAGAAAAACCAACAGGAGTTGCAGGTTTGCATCAATAAACAGGGGCAATGTCCACTTTCTATGTAGTCTGTTGAGTAACATTAATATTCAGGGGCTTTCTTGGGAAATGGTATGGATGCCATGCATTCTCCTTCCACAGGGTCATCCAAATTGCTCTTCCTTTCTAAGAAACAAACTTGTTGGGAGCCTTGAAGTTAGCAGCTGCTCTTGAAAACCTGAGGTCTCCCCTTTTTGAGCCTCAGTCTCATCATTTGCCAAACTGACAACTCCGGTTCTTTCAAGGTATGTGATATAAAACTTGTTTTGAGTGTAAGGGCTGACTGTTTTTTCTGGATTTGCAGATAGGTTTGAATGGGTTAGACCTGCCTCCAAATACAGCCAACAGCTGGAACACCTAAACCCTTCCCCTAGAGAAATCACCTACAGACTGATTTCTGTGGGTGACTTAGCTGGTCCTCTTTAACAGCTGAAGAGCACTTCAGTCAGAATCAGCCTGATAGAAGGATCAAAACAAAAACAAGTTTGCTAAATGGAATCTGTAATGTGCAAAAAATGGAATCTGTAATGCGCAAAAGCCATTCAAAATGTAACATCATGAGCATTTCATGCGTGCCTATCAAATCATAGCAATTACACTGAATAAAATGTGAGTAGATGTCAGAAATTACTATTTACCCATTCCTTCTGCTATACTTTTTCCTGTCAGCTGTATTATTTTGCTGAAAGGAGAAGTGGCAAAATCAGTTCTGAACTGCCCTGTGTTTCCTACTCAGTGGAGTAGAGACAATTTGAACACAGTAACGTTAGCCCCAGATTTCAATTATGCACATTTGTAACTAGCTTGTAAAAATTCCTCTTAGCACATGCAAACGAGTAGCACTGGGATGCACGCTGCAGCCGACTCTAGTGTCCGTGTTACGGTTCGATTTATGTGGCATGCAGAACCCAAAGGCCTGATGTTTGCATCTGGTGGGCATTTAGATCAAAACCAACTCACGAGATGTGTCCAAACGCTCGCTACATTCTAATTTCAGAGTGGTGGGAACAGCCTGTACAGGAGTGTAGGAAATAGAAATGTGGCTACGACAGCAAGAAAAAAATACACTTTAATTACAAAGGCAGACAGAAAAACGTTGGGATTTTTAAATGGCTATCCAGGTGTTTTCTTGTCCCTGCTATCTTTGATGGAATGCCATTCCACAAAGCAAATGGGCTTTGATTTTCCCCTGCACAGCCTCCCTCCCAGAAAGGAAAGCAATCTAAGCCCTTAAAATATCCCGATTCTTTGGCATTAGAACACATGGTTGGACTCTCAATTACTGCGAATCAGTGCTACTTCATTGATTTCATTAAACTTTGCTGGCATACACTGAATATGCCCCCTACTGTTAAATAGTGAAAGAAAATATCTCATCTGCCCTGGAGGAATGAATGTCTGAAAGAGACTGAGCTGGATGATTTTCATATTGGAAAACTACAAAGCTTTTCGGGCTGCATTATCCTTTTCTCAACAAAATGCTTGTCCCACTGGTATGGCTAGGGCACTAGATCAAAGATGAGGCTCTTTAGCAGCACTGTAAGAGCATGGAAGGCTTGTTCGCTTTTCAGTCTAACCTATAAATTTCCAGATCCGCAATTGCAGAGTAGGCTTCGGTTTGCGAACAGCTGCTAAGCTCCAGGATGGTTTGTGGTTAGTTGCTGCTGTATTTTCTCATGGCACATCTGTGGATGTTTGGGAGGGAAGATGAGTCAGCATGCAGAATGACTTTAAAGTGGTCGTTGACTTTGTTCTCCACAACAAGGGACGTGCCCTAGGTCAGATTTCTTATTTCAGCTGGCTGAACTTCTCAGTAAGCTGAAGAATGCTGGCCTAAAAAACAGTTCAGAGAATTTTTCTCCACTCCTCTGGTAGGCAATCTCCCTGTGTCTTTTGAATATACACGAATAAGGCAAATCTTCTTTTTTTGCTCCTTATCAAAAGTTTACTGTCTGTCCAATTTCTTGGTTTATAGTGCACAAGTAACTATTTTCCCCTGCGTATCACTGAAATTCTTTGCATTCAACGTATGTAATAATTTAAGATCTGAGCTAGACAATGCAGCTTTTTTACAAGGATAAAACTTAACATCTTTGAAAAAATAGCAGTTTTGTGGAGATCAGCCTTTTTGTGGGGGATAGGAATACATGCAAAGAGGTGTTTTAACAAAAGGGGTACTCCTCCTGCCTTAGGCATTCAGTATTCCTCATTACTCACACCTAATCCATATTCCTTGATGCTAAAGTGGTGATTTCTGCCACGGACTGCTAGACGTAATTCTCAGAAAGCTGGATTGTTTCCGTTCAGAGTCTTTCCAGTAAATAGAAGAAAGCCAGCAAGAATGTGATGACCTTTGAATTCTGTCTGAAGAACCAGAGGCTGGATCAGAACCAATGCTTGGTGGTGGAACCGTGCATGCCACAGCTGCATTGCCATTTGGAGGCCTGCTACGGCTGCGCTCAAGGAAATGACAGACGGTATTTCTCATTTGTCCTTTTTCTTACCTAGAGTACTCCTTGTTAAGGAAATCCATCTTAACCTGGTATCAAACGCAGATCAAATTTGGCCATAACTGCAAAACACAACGGTGCTCTTGTAATTGGATTTCTCAGATTTGGCAGTGTCGGGGAACGCTTGGACGATCCAAGAAAAATTAAATACTAAAATATAAAATTCTGTGGGTAACATTTCTTTACTGTTCTCCAGAGCACAGGATCAGCCAGGCTTGGAACATCAGTTTCTCGGTCTGGGAAAGTTGACATTTCAGCAGTGGGGAACGGGTGGGAGGAGAAACAGCCCTGTCATTAAAGAGATCAGTGAGACGTGGTCTGGTCCAACCACAGCTATTTCTTTTTTTGACACTAAGCTGCCCCTTAGCAAATGATGCTGTTGCTCCTCTCCCACAGTAGCTCGGTCAGGTTTGTTACCGGATGTGACCACGTGTTTGGATGCCTGGCAGATGAGGACCACAACGGTGATGATCTGGCTGATGAGGACCACACCAGGACTTAGCTAGCTAGCTAGTCTGTGGGGCCTCTGCGGTGACAGCTACGTTGCCAGAGCCCCCGAGTGCAGGCACGGTCCAGGCTGGTGGCAGGAGCTGCTTTCGGAGCAGCACGGCAGCCCCGGGCAGCTCAAAGCAAGCTGTGGAAGCTCGCTGCTCCCGGAGCAGTTCCACCTCCTCACAGGTCGTGCTGGTGGAAAGCAATCAATCAGTAGGACGCGTCTGTCTTTGCACGGTAACGTATTTCTGGTGGCAAACCTGTGTCGCGTGGACTCCGCGTAAGCGCGTTACCGGTGAACGAGGTGATGTGGGGATTTTCCCCCTCTGCTCTCTCGGTGCTTTTGCTCATCTGTGCAACAGGTTGGGTTGTGCCTGTGCAGCGTCCCGCTCTCGTAGCCGACAGCAAGGGAGCGTTCTTGCACAGCTCTGCTTTCGTTAGCCTGCAGCCCTGGTTTCATTGGGTAATGGCTGCATCCCCCGGCACGACAAGTATCTTCTGTCAAACACAGAAGCTACTTTGGAGAAAAATTAGCTAACCTGTACTTTTGAGCTGCTTGGACTTTATCATCAGCTAGCGGAGGCTGGAACTCTTTCTGTCTGTGTGTCTGCAGGTCTGTCTGCATCTAGCTGTCTTCACGATTTCTCTATTACAGTCCCGTCAAAAGCAACGTTTTTAAGGCAGTAGTATTTTTTTCAAGGCCAAACACTAGATTCTGGTCAACTTCTGGTTTGTGTTCTTTACCTAAAGCTTATTTGCGCCTGGCATTGGAAAAGACACAAATAGAAAGCCCATGTTCTTATAAATAAAAGTACTCTTGACAAATCTGCAATAGCTTTTAGCTGGCTTACGTTATCTTCCTGCCGTATTTAGTAACACAATAGAATGCTGTTAGAAAGTGCATTAGGTGCTGAAACAGTGTTTCCAAATACAAAGGAGATCCCTACAGCGTGAATCCAATCTCTCACTTGTAACTTTAAATTCCTTTTTTATAGCTAGAACTGGCATGTCTAGGAGCTGATGATAATGTAGCCTGATGTTATGTCCAACCACCTCTTTCTCACATCAACCACTTAACCTCCTAGGCCTTCATTTCGTAAAGGATTAAGCGCATTGAACTCTTACTAACAAAAAAAAATGTTAAGTACTTTACAGAGTGGGAATGGATTTAAACATGATCTTAAAAAGTTAAATGTGTGAAAAGGTGTTTTGCAGAATCCTAGGTGGTTTTGTCCCTCTGGACCACCGGGGAAATAAAGTAGTGTGGTTCTAGGAAAAAAAAAATAAACTAATGTTACTTACAAAAAGAAGTGATTTATACTTTTCTAATCCAGCCAAAAGAGATTAAATTGACATTTCAAACCTGAAAGGGATTTCCTGAATGCTGTAGCACTAGGATAGGGGAAAGTACAGCACTTTGAAGAGAGCAGATGCTTTCTCTTCGAGGGAAGGAAATAAAATGCTAGGTGTAAGCTAGACATGGGATAGACATTTGTAGTACAAGTGCATGGGCTTGGTTTCGGTGGCAGGAAGGTGACAGCTGAGGTACCTGGGAGAACTACTTACCCAAGCCGTGAAGGAAAAGTAAGTTGAATGTTCTGTGCTGGCAATTTGTGCAACAAACATTCAAAAGTGGGAGACAGGAGTGAGAGGTCTTTTTCTAAAAGAGATGTGGGAAGCTCTTTACTTCAGGATAGTATGTCCAGAGGGCTGAAGGGTGTGACACGAGCACCTATGCCTTTCTTTCTTCCTTTCTGTGCTCTTAAAAAGGAAAGCATTTGCTTTGGGATGAGATATGAGATAACCATGCTGCCTCACCTTACAGGCAGAGTAAAACTGCAAGTGTGTCAGTGAGGGGCAGCACTAATTCTGGGATTGGGACTGGTAGCAATGCTAGATAGCAGCTGCTGGAAGGACAGCAATAATCTGATAAAATCACTGTGCCTGGGAATTAAGTGTCTGCATACTATTAACTAAAAAATTTATGGTGAGAAGGTGTGGTAGGAGGATGAAAATTAAGGCAAATGTGTAACCTATGCTTGTTAATGTCTGCAAAAAAGGCTTGCCTTTCAAATGATGCTGTAAAAAGAAATGAGGACCTGTAGCATTACATTGCATTGTCCTTCAGAGGAATATACATGGATGAATACTATGCCATTAGTATCTGTGGGGTTGTAGGTGCCATTTCTGTGTTAATGTGGGTGTTCTGAAAGAACTGAAACATGCTGTACCAGAATAAATGGACTTTATTAGAGGAAAGAGAACTGATTTTATTATAGAAAACAGATATAGATGGAGCTGTGACACAGGCTGATGAGACCTTTTTTCTTTTACCTACAAATTCTTCTAACAACTTGTATGTGCTTTGCCTAATGCACACGTATGTTACACGTATAGTATTCCAAATATTCCCATCATGTTTGGAAATACTTAGAATGCTGATACCATTAGGCAGCCTGCTGTCCTGCATGGTTTTTACTTTTGACAGAAGAAATGAACTACGAATTCACATGCTAGGCTGATGAAATGCACAAAAATGGTTGGTGTCAGTGACAGTTGTGGTTTCTTGGCTAGTATAAAGATCTTCCAGATATGTGCTGCTCGTCGTGTTACCTTGAGTGGAATACCTACTGCATCCTGCCCTTCATAGCATATCCATTTTTATCATCCAATGAGTCTCTGCGTGGCTGCCCTGCACATGCCAAGGGAGGCTTAGTAGGAATTGTTCACGTGGATTTGCCGGTGCAGACAGCACACGCTAATTCCACTTACATGGGGTTTCTTATCCCTCGGGGACCAGTCTGTCTTATCAAATCCAGAGTGACCCTCTTGTCAGCATAACAGATTTATTAACTTACAAGAATCTTGTTTGGAAACCTCCTGCTGTGTTGTAAAGTTCCAGATGGCAAAGCACAAGAGAGCCGCAGCAAGTGTGTTTGTTTACAGCCTCGTGCCTCCCTCCTTCACTGGCAGACTTCTCTTTGCCATCAGAATTTCTGAGTGTGGCAGTGACAGAAGTCTTAGAGCAAAAAAGCTTCCATTTACAGCTGAATAGTGTCGTATTTATTTCCCAGTGTGTTGGGGTTTTTTTTTTCCCCCTCAAATGCTTAACAAAATAGCAAGACTGAATTAGATAAAGCTATGAAGGATGTTGCAACTGGATGCAGCATTATGGCCAAAAGGGGTTAGAAAACATTTTGCAGAGTTCTGCTGCTAAAAATAGATATGCATTGAGTTGAGAAAATGCAGAGAGGCTGGATAAGGTCAGTTGGCACAATATGAGCCAGTTCTTAAAATGGAGAGAAAATTTACCCACCATTAGTGCACATGTTAGTCAGGAGATGGTGTCCTGCTGTCTACTAAATGAGGCCTTACTGGTTTTTTCCTTCTTATCTGTTTGGTTATCTGTTGTTCTCCTTCCCTTCACTCCCTGGGCTATTTTCTGCAGGATTGCAGCTTGTGCTTTTCTCTTGCATCATTGTCATCAGGCAATGAACCAATGTGTCATAAGTAGAATTGCTTAACATGTATTTATCACATTGTTTATTCACATAAATTTAACAGCTTTTAAATATAAATGCACATCACCACAAAAAAAAACAAACAAACACAACCCTCTGCTTTTGTCAAGCACTTGCTTACTCCAGCAAATGAAGGTTCTGAGTAAATGGGATAAATCTTATTTGAAAAAGTACAGGAAATACAGTTAACATCAAACCTGTTTTTTTTTTTAACTTAAACACTCAGGGTTGAGTTTGTTTTTTTTAAAACTCTCCCAATCCTCCCTAATCTATCTGTTTTTAAATTTCCCATGAAAAATGAGCCAAGTGACTCCCCTAATAAAAGATGATGCCTTTCCAAATGGGGTTTAAGGGCTTTATCTGGTGATTCAGCCCTCTTTCTGAGGTGCAGTTCCCTTTCTACATCAAGGCCTGAAAGTGCTGCCACAGAAAAAGACAGCAACTCTGGAGCAGGAGATCTCTCCCTAGGGCTGTGTCAGTAGGGGGGAAGTTGAAAGCCATTAGCCTCAGTTAGAGATGAGAGAACTGACATTCATAAGGGGGAAAACCAAGTCAGTTGGCAAGTCTTAAAAGAAGCTTGGATTGTGCCCTCTGAATCTCAGTTCATAGGGACATCCATCTGCTAAGAAACCTAAATAGTCTATGGCTTTATCATCTCCTTCCCCTGATAGCTTTTTTTTTTTTTCCCCCCTTCTTCGTGTCACTCAGAACATAAACTTGGATCATATACTCCTGGGAACAGGAGCTGTCATCTGTCTTTATTCCCTGAAATGGCTGACGTGTTCTTGGTTGTAGGAAATCAAATTATAAACAGAAATCAACCACTTCCTTCCCCCCCCCTCCCCCCCGTTTGTATCGTCTATAAATACATTCTTTCTTTCCTCTCTTTCTTTCTGCCTTTTTTGAAGTGGTGGGCATCATGTGATGTTAGCCTCCTTAAACACTCATACTCCAATGGATTTAATGAGCGTTTGGGAGCCAGATGGCATGCCATATTTTTTTTTTTTTCTTCTCCAAACATTTTAAAGCACATGACAGACAATTCATGTTGACAGGAGCGCTTCACCGAGGTGTCTGTAAAGCAAATGTGTTACTTGTTACTATTAGAGCAGAATAATTGTTTATGAAAGGCATCCTCAAATTCAGCAGTGATTCAGGGAAGTAAACAGAAATGAGTTCTGCTGTGTAAACACCGCACGCTCTGCAGAAATGTTACCCACTTGTACAGGTTGCCTAAAATGATTATCATCTGAGCATTTCTGCGTGATGCCGCGTGGTGTTATGCAACAGCCGACGCTGAAGTCCAGATCCAGGCAATTTTGCTTGAAAATTTGCAGTCTGTTGGCAATGTGATGGAAGAGGCTATGGCTGGAGACAATAAAGATGACTTTCTTTTTCCTGTAAGATGGAAAGAGAGAAAACATTCATTCTCATTTTTGTCTGCTAGCAAGAGAGAAAAACATCAAGGGAATAACTGCGCAGGAGGAAAAGGCAAAACAGTGGATTCTACTCTTCTAGTTAAGATTGGTTGGAGCTGCAGGCCCAGCTTAAGAAGTCACGCCTAGTGAACCTCTTGCTACAGAGATTTAGCTGGGAGGAGAAGACAGCTGTCTGGTTTGGGGCAAATAGCAGCATCTGTAATAAATGCTTGGCCTGCACTTTGACATCTTCTCTGGTTTAGTAGCTAACCTGTGAAAATCAGGAGGGAAATAACTAGCTTGAACCATCCCAGAATATTCCGTGTTGCAGTCAAGTAGCTCTCTGAAAAGTTAACCCTTAGCTTTCCTTTAAAAAAGAAATGAATTCAACATGGGCAAATATACTTCATTCCTAAATTTTGTTCACTTTTTTTTTTTTTCTGTGTAATTTTTAGCCCTCTTCAGAACTGATATTTTTGGCAAATGTATAGTTGCCTTGGAATTGCTCAGGCAATGGTATATGAGTTGTGCATCTGTTGAAGGAACTTGGAGAGGAGAGGGACAGACTGCTTCTTTTGTCAAGAAAACAGAACGTGATGTGTAGCAAGTGGATAAAGAGAGGCTGAACTCTGACAGAAAAGGGAGCTTGTCTGCAGCAGGCTGTGGTTAATCTACCCCTGCAATGTGCAGAATACAGCGTAGTCTGTATGTTCAGTATACAAATGATACATAACCTGGTAGAGAAGATTTAGGCAAGGGAGGATTAAACCAAAATAAGTGTACTTAAAATATATACGTGAATTTTTCCTGTGCTGGAAAACAGAAACTCAAAAACCAGGTTCCTGCAGCACCCTGCAGCTGTGTCAACCTACATCATGTGACTTTGAATCAGGAGAGCTGCTCATCACTTTTGCATTTTCATAGTCAATATAGTCACAGTATGGTAAAACACACACCTTCTAGACTAAACAGCTCTTTTTTCCCCCTTTGTGGGGGGGGGGGGGGGGGGTTTATTTAATTTTTTTTTTTTAAAAACAAAATAAATGGAACTCACACAAAATTCCTCCACGGCGGTCTAGACC
>WTSP01009372.1:0-23444 GCA_025331215.1 Actenoides lindsayi | reverse complement strand
GACCAGCCCTGGAGGTGTTTAAGAGCCGGGTAGATGTTGTGCTTAGGGACATGGTTTAGTGGGTTTTGATAGGGCTGGGAATAAGGTTGGACTTGATGATCTTGAAGGTCTCTTCCAGCCGAAACTATCCTATGATTCTAAGACGCGGACGGAGCTTGCCCAGAACGGCCCAGGAAGGATAAGTCGGGTAGCGAAACGGGTTTTGTGAAGGACGAAACGATCGAGGGGCCGGCGTGGGGCCCGCCCGCTCTGTGGGGACAGCTGCCCCGGGACGCCGCGAAGGAGCCGTACGAGCGGCGAGAGCAAACCCGGGGCGGGCCTGGCTCTGGGAGCGGCCGCAGGCAGGGCGGGACGAGGGGGGCAGGCTCCGTCTGCCCGCCCCGCAGCTCGCAGGCGGGCGGCGGGGCCGAGCCCCGGGGCTTGCGGAACGCCCGGCCCGGCCTCCCCCCTCAACCCACCCCAGCCCAGCCCAGCCCCCGCCGAGCGGCCGCGCCGCGGGTCGCCGCCCGCCACCCGGCAGGTTGTAAAGTCATTAAGTCCCTCAGCCATGCCGGGCTGCGCTCCGGCGGCGGCGGCTGCTCCCGCTCCCGCCTCTGGTGGGCCGCCTCGCCGCCGCCGACACCTCCTCAGCGGCGGCTGCAGCAGCAGCGCGGCATGGCCGCCGCTCCCCGCCGCTGCTTCTTCTTCCTCCTCCTCCTCCTCGGCGCCGCCACCGCCCCCCTCGGCGCTAAGGTAAGCGGCGGCGGGTGGGCCCGCGGCGGCGGAGCCTCCCCCTCTCTTTCCTCCTCTCCCTCCCCTCGGGGAGCCGGGGCCAGGAGGGGCGCTCCCAGCTGCCGGGGCTGGGCGGGCTCCGCAGGGGAGCGGCGGCCCCTCGCTCTTTGCTCGCAAGTCGCTGGTTCCTGCCGGGGATAGCCCGGACTTGGGGGGGTCGTGTCCTCCCGCTGCCCTCCTTCACTCTCGAGGGGCTTGAGAAGCGGGTGTTGCCGTGTCTTCCCCCCCCCCGCCCCACTTATAAACCTGGAGGACCAGGCGCTTCGCCCACTCCCCTGGCACTAACAAAAGGCCGGCGGGGGTGAGGATGCCCGAGGAGGCTTCCCAGCATCACCAGAAGGAGCACGGGGGGGGACAGGGACTTCCCCTGGTCGGGGGTTCGCCCGAGGCTGCCCACGCGTTCATCCCTAGCAGAGGACTGACTCCAGTTTAGGGCTGAAAACGAGCAGATTTTCCCTCTCCCTCCCGCCACCCCAGGCGTGGGTTTAGGCAGCTGCTTTCTCCGCAGACCGTGGGGTGCGCATCTGGGCATAAAAACCCCACGTCCCCTCATCTCTGCTGTCCTCCACAAAGGACCTCCTCAAGTCTAGCCCTCCTCGCGGCAGTTGTTTCCCAGCAGCACCGAAACCCCTCTGCCAGTCCCCTTTTCCTTCCCCAGGCCGTTACTGTGGCAGGGAAGGCAGAAATCCCAGCTTCTCGGGCCGCCGGCTGTGCCCCTGCCTTCACGGGTCACTGCCTGCATTGTGGCTTGGCGCTCCCTTTGCCCCGAGGGGAACCCGCCTGGGTTGCTTTGCTGCTCTGCTAAAGGGAAGAGGGGGTTTGGGTCGTGTTTCCTATGGCTGGGGTGAAGCAATCTCCCATGAGCAATCTTAAACACAGAGGAGACCAGACCCTGGAGCTTTACTGCAGTTAACTCGGGTTTGAGGAGCAGCAGTGTCTCCTGTTCTGGGGTTGCCTTCATTTTAACGTGCAAGACTCTCAATTTATACTTTGTACCTTCACGTGTATCCACTGCCTGTTCCGTTCACCTCTCGGGCTAAGTCAGGGAGAAGCTTCAGGCAGAGCAAGCCAGGTCAACCTAAAGAGATGTGAAGTCCTTCATTTAGGACTGACCTGGATGGACTCCTCCATCAACATGTGTACACAAGCCTTGGCTGCTCCTGGTTCTCCCTGCCCCCAGCAGCTGTGTTTATACAGCACCTAAGAGGAGGGCATCCAGGGCTAGGAGGATGCCTGCTCAGCCCTTCTGGGGACAAATGCACACCCATACTGCTGCCAGCTCTCCCCCAAGGACTCTATAGCTCCAGGAGATCCCTGCAAAGCCCTCTGATCCAGGACTGTGTGGTGCAAGTTCACCCGGCAGACACGGTTCCTGACACTGATTGGTATCTCTGATAGCAAGACAGCACACAAAATGGTCATCGGGGGATTAACCCGCAATTCCTCTCGCAGTCCCTTTGTGGTTTTTATATACAATGTGATTACACAAAGAGCATCACAGCCTCAACCCATAGATAGGGTAAGCAAATCCCTTCCTACGCAGGGCTGGTGGCATTCGGTACCTCTGAAAAACCTGGCGATAAGAGATGCCTCTTATGCTCACCGCCTGCAGCTCCCTCCTCCCACTTCACAGATTTCCTGCCTGCCTGCCTGCCAGCTTGCCCCAGAATAACTGTGTTACCCCACGGGAAGGGAATAACCCGGCTGATTTCGATCAAGTCTTTTGTAATGACGTGCAACGCTTGCCCGTGAGCTTTCTGTCACGGCAGGATGATGAACGGTACTTGATAGTTCTCCACTGGCTTCTGTTCGCTGGTTTTCTAATTTGCTTCTCATCTGTGCCTCATTATGTGCCCAGATTTCTCCTGCTTATCTGCTGCAGTATCACATCTGCAACACACTACCACTTTTCGCCAGATTCATGTTCTTCCCGATTGCGTAGAAGTTATTCTACCTTGCTCATTTTACCTCAGGACACCTTCCCCTCAGGGAAAAAAAAACCTCCTCAAATACCTTGTTTCAGCTTTTCTAGGGAAAAAATTTGGGTTTGTGTCTGCTTACAACTTTGAATCTTTCATACAGACTATCCAGTCTACCCACATAGGATAAAACAGTGACAGGATGAGAAGTAGCTTCACACAAACACCAGTTCTTTCGTAAAAGATCAGGGCATAATTGCAGATGCTATTGTTTTTTTCAGGGCTGTGGTAGAGTCTGTCACCACAGCTGTAGCCAGAGAATGACACTGGGAACCCAGACCAGGGGAGTTGAACATGGTCATTCATTTCCAGATAATAATCTGACACCCATTCCAGGCATTGAGACATCTGAAGCTACTTAGTTTTTCAGTAAATAGCGTGGTTTGCTGTAGAGGGAAGCCCTTAAGTAAAGGGAACATGGAAATTTTTGGTAGAGGACATGCAGCTAACGGCCTCAGAAAAGGTCTGTGAAGAATTTATTTCATTTTCAGCAGCTGTTTCTAGTAGTCTTATAAAATGAGACAGGGTTGAGCAGAGGAGTACAACAGCTACTGTGCCCTTCAGTGGTGGGCCAGCCCTTAAGGCATGCCAGGCTGCGACGGAGAGCCTTCCCCGCCAAGCTACTCTATTAAAGGAACTAGACAGGCATGTTTGTGGTCTCTCTTCCCAGACAGCTTTTTTTTCCAGGACCCAGGCTCTAATGAATCTCAAGATTAGGCACAACAATAAGCAACACGGGAGTCTGGGCCACCGACGCGATAATTGCACTTATTCCCAGGTTTCTGGGAAGCCCAGCGTAGCCCAGAGCTGATCCAGAGAGCATGACAGAGAGTCAGGGGAGAATTTATTTGATCCCTTTCAGCTCTTCAGAAAGACCGCCTGGAAATCCGATAGGATGTCAGTCCAGACCCACCCTTCTTTGCAGGGCTGAAGCATTTTGTCTGTGGCAGCCTTTGTTTGGCCAGGGGGAGGAGAGGGGAAGCAGCTGCTGTGTCTTCGGTTAGACAGAAAAAGCTTTCAGCGATGCTGGCTTAGAGACTGATGTTTCTGTCATTAATATGGGCAACTCTGGAGACAGAGGTTTTACCCTGGGAAAGCTCCCTGCAGGTTGGGGTTCAAATCTCTGGTCCCCTCAACAAGGGGAAAGGAGGGCAACCCTCACCTACTCAGTAGCACAGAAATAACTTGGTTAGCCTCAGAGAGGAAGAACTGCAGCTGTAAAGTCACCCCATGCCAAGCCACAAACACCTCAGGGGAAATTCCTGCAGAGAGCACCTGACTGGGCTGGAATATGGGCTGTCTTTTCTACAGATGTACATTCTGGGCCTTATCTTCCTCATCACCTCAAGAACTGCACCTGACCCTCTCACCTCCTTTAGGCAGGGTGTTTGCCCAAGCCCAGCCTTGTAAAGTCTGGATTTCTATGCGTCTCCCCCTCCGGTGTTTCTAGCCTGCTCTGTTTCTGTGATTCTGCAGCAGGGTGCAAGTTAGAGCAGCTCCAGCATCTCCTCTAACGGGGAGGGTGCAGAAGAATTGTTGTAAAGCCCCTTTGATTTCTCCTTGTGCAAAGAGGAGACGGGGCAGAGGGGATTCACTCAGCCAGAAGATAACTCCTGGGATTTGCCGAGGGACTTGGGAAACTAAAGCTAGGAGCTAATCTAGTCTGGAGTCTGTCCCACAGCCCTTAATTTATTATCTGGAAATTTGGAAAACGCCAAGTATCTCTAATTAAAAACAAGAGCCATTTGTGTATCATGGTTAATGCAGATTTATTTCTGACAGCATAATAAATTCAGCACAGATTGGAAACAGCTGCCCCAGCATTAAGTACCTGAAGTTCCCCCTCCCATATCACCAGACCTAGGACTCAGATGCAGCTATGTCATAGGTCTCACTGGCCAAGGGGACAGCTCAGCATTGTCCTTGCTTACACAAGGGAATAAAGGCTCCTAGGCAAGGACTGGCAAGGGAGCTTGGTCATGGAAAACCTGAGAGCCAGATCAATCTACTTAAAAAGTGACTGATTCTGCCAGTGCAGAGAGGAAGCAGGAACAGGGCTTATTGATATAGCAGAACACATTGTATTAAAAAAAAAAGAAAGTCTCATTGACTAGCATCCTTCAATAAATCTTCATTTGGGCTCCTGTCATTCCTGCAAGTCACAGCACAGAGGGAAACAAATACTATTCTAACTGTAAGAAAGAGGCATGATGCTGATCATCCTCACATCTCTGCTCTGCCACCGCATGCCAAGTCTCCCTGCATCTGGGCAAAACACCCAAGAACAGTAACCCCTCAAAGGAGCCTGCAGCTTTCCACCACTCCAAATACACAAAGACTTTTTCACATCCAGGGGTGGGACAGTAGAACACGACTGTTGCACTTCCCTTTGCCTGTTCCCCTTCTGCTCCATCTCACCCATTTGGATCGTAAGATCTCTAGAGCAGGACTGTCTTGTGGGTTACCATCTGCACAGATTTCTGTTGCCACCTGGGGAAACCTAGGTAGACATTACAGCTTTTGGTCCACATGCCATCTCTCCAGGCAGTCCATGCTCCTCCTGGAACTACTCAGTGCAGTGTTAAGACACCAGCTTTGATTATACCTCCTGTGCAGGAGGATCTGCACTCTGCTGATTTCTCCACAAAGACACCAGATAAATTTGGCATTCATCTTACTGATGGTTATGAAGAGCTTTTCCTCTAGAAGCCTTGAGATGCTTATCACAGAGAAGCATAGAAAGGGTCAGGGAAAGATGAAAATATCTTACAATAAGAGACCTTCAGTTTCTTTCCTTTGTAAGTGTGGAAACTTTTCCATTTACAGTCCAATAAGATACAGTCAGACAAAAATTCTCATAGGAAATACGTTGAGATAATAATTTGGAAGGAGAGAAAAAGGTAGTTTTGAAAACACGTCTATGTCTTTGAAAGTTTGCTTTTCTCTTGAGCAGCTCAGCTGCTGCCCACAGCATTTGGTCCCTGTCAGGCAAATCAACTCTAGCCAGAACAGCCAAGTACAGCAAAGAGTTTTGTTGTATTGTTTTTGAAATCAACCATTGTAATCACTAAAGAGTAAAGCATCAGGTAATGTGCTTTTCTGCAGCAGAACAGGTTACTTTCAACATGCTCTGGCTATCAGCAAGAAGAGGCACTGTGCACATTTCAACCAAGCTAAGTTACAACTTAAAGACATTTGCTTAAACCCAGCTGCATCCCCTCTGCCCAGAGGATGTTCTGTTGGCAGATGCTGTAGAAACAAGTTCTCAGGCAGGAATTACACTGCAAGATGAAGAACTGGCTTTATTACACCACAGAACACCATCGAGCCAAGAGACAGTCACCCGAAATAGCGAGCGGAGCACACGTAACAACGAGCAAACCCTGCAGGGTTTTCTTCCATGCCCACCAGTTATGCTTTGCAGACCAGTTCTTTGCCACGAGACTATCAGCCACTGCAGAAACCAGTGGGTTTTGCTAATAGCACTGATACAACTTCCCTGAGCCCTTACTTTAAACATAACTTCACACACATGCAAGTTTACATTTTCTTTTGCTAACACTGAAACACTTGTCAGCATTTTCGTCTGGCTAAATCCCTTCCAGTCACTGTCTCACCCTAAACTCATTGCTGCATTTAGCTGTATTTATTTAGCTGTTAAACTCATAGCTGCATTCAGCTGCATTTCAATAAAGAGTGAATTAATTCCTGCCCAGGCAATTCTGCCAAAGTCCCTGGGAGCTTTTAGGCCATCAGACACTAAACAGGAAAATATCACAAAGAAAAAAAAAAAAGCAACTAAAATACAGAGTCTCTTACCTGCTGGGAATTGTGGAGGCACAGCCAACTGCAGCCTGCTGCAATGACCACGTTGGTGCCAAACGAGCTCAGGTTTGCCAAATTTAAAGGTTAAGTCCCAGGAAGGCATGCTGGAAGAGGGAGCAATCCTCCCCTGAGCATAGTGAGGTGCACAGGGAGAAGGGACAACAGCAATCACAGGAGGCTGTGCTTCCGAAGCACTCTCGAACATAACTTTTGTGAGGGTTGAAGGGTGAGGAGCTTGGATCTGAGCTGCTTTAGTCACAAGGAGAAGTTTATTCATTGAGATGTGACAGATATGTTCCCCCAGCTTCCCTGCAGCTCTTCCTCTGCTCTCCTGGCCACAGGTCAGACCCAGGCAGGTGCCATGAGTTGTGATCTGCTGGTCGGTCTGCCCTGGGCTGGCAGTGAGGCTGTGGGCTCAGGCTGCAGCTGGTGGTACTGTCACCCGTGTCCAGCCTGACAGGGCTTCTCCATATTGAGTCACGAGATCTCAGAGGCATCCTCCTTCCCATGCATAAGTCAGTCTTGGAGGGAAATCTGAATTTTGAGAGGCCTGATCCTGCCACGGTTGTCCCAGTGCTGCCGATTTAGAAGCTGTCTAGGTGACGTGGTCCCTGGAGGTGCTGCCTTTGGATAGACCCTTCTCTGTGCAGGGCATTGAGGTTCTCCAGCTAACCATGCTCTGTTTCTGTCAGGACAGTAGTGAGGCAGCAGATGGAGCTGGCCCCTGGGATGAAGAAGTCACCAAGTGGTGGGGAGAGTGGAGCTCCTGGTCGACCTGCTCCAGGTCCTGCGGGGGAGGCGTGATGTCCCGGGAGAGGCACTGCTTGCGACAGAGGTGAGTCGTGTCCCAGCCCGAGCCCTTGGCCAGGTCTCAAGTGGCAGAGAGGAGATGAGGTGCCCCTGACCTGCATTTTGGGGCCAAACCTTCTGGATTTGCAGAGTCAACCATTCCCTTTTCTGTGGCCTCCTGAAAAGGCAGGCGGCTGTTGCTCGTGGGGAGGGCCAGCGAGGAAGGAGCACACCACAGGGGGGTAGATGACAGGCCCCCTGAATGTCACCCACTCAGCCTGACTCATCTGATGGGTAGCAAGGGGTTTGCCCCCTCTTGGGGACTGTGGGAAGCTTGAAGATGATTGAGTTGTTGCCTGGGGAAGACTATACCTCTATTCCTCCTCCCCTTTACAAACCCTCGCTTACCATGGCTGCACTGACCAACCTAACCCTGAGTTGTAGCCAGTTCCCATGCTAAGGATGTGGGTACGTATTACCAAACACCTCATGGGGACTTGATTTACTCCTGGCAGCAGCCAGCTCAGCCACGTCTCAGCAATTTCCCCTCTTTATTCCCTTAAGCGCTTGCAAGTTTTTTTCCACGCTGTCATTTATCTAGCTGTCACCTGACAGCATCTCCATTTGTCTCCTACAGCCACATTTGTCCCCTACAGGTGCTACAGTCCTATGAGCTGGACTGGGTTTGTGAGAGTGGGGAGAGCTGGGGAACTTCAGTTGCCTGAACTCTCACTGTCCCCTCTGGGTTACCTTTTCCCTAAGCCCTCCTCCTCCAAACCCTCACTAACCTGCTGCTCCAGGCTCCTGAGATGTTAACGAGAGCTGTCATTCTGCAGCACAGCAAGCCCACGGGGGCTGCTCACCCCACACTCAGCCCTTTTTCCTTCCACGTGAATGCACTCCTGAGTGGAGGAAGCTCAAGCTTGGGCCCCCAACCTGCTCTCCTTCCTGCAGCAGGAAACTTCTTTCTTTTGTGGGCTGGTTGGCAGCATGGTGAGGGTCCAGTTGTGCTGCAGTACCTTCCGTGGTCTCCTCTGCTTGCCAGCATCTCTGCTGCTGCTCATCCTCCCCAGCACACTGTGGCCATTACTGGAGAGTGGTGGGAAATGGGGCTGGAGGGAGCCTAGGGCTGTCCCACACCCTGCACAGCCACAGCAGCCCTTCTGCCAGAAGAGAGATTTTTTTTCTCTCCATTTGGCATCTGCTCTCTCCTTGACTCCACAGCTGGGCACGGGGGGGGTTGTCTTTGCTGTGGCATTTTACTCCAGGGATCAAGTCTGAATTAAAAATCCTCCAACAACCTCAGCATAAAACCCAGCCAGAAGGTTTCTGCAGCTTTAATGAGGCTTAAGTGTGAGCCAGGTATGCACACGAAACTCTTTCTGCCTGAGTCTGCAGGCAGCCTCTACTTCTGCTGAAAGGAATGGTGGTTTTCAGCCCTTTTGGTGTAAATTTAGGCTTTGCCTACATGATGTAAAACGTCCTCTGGCAGGACAGCTGCAGTGCCTCTAGCCTGTATGCCTGCATGGTTCTTCATTACACACCCTAAATGCATCCTAAGTTCCCAGAACTGTTAACATATTGTCTGGTGCTGATCTTTACGCAGACCCCACTGCCTTAGGCTGTTGTCTCCCTGTTCTTCCTACATCTTCCCAACTTGCAAGAATGTTTTCACCTTTGCATTGATCAAGGACTCCGTTATCCCTTGAATAACTCCTGCTGGCTAGAGCTAAAGCACCAAGTGTTGAGAAGTTCCTGTGGTTTTGATCCATCTTTTGCATCAAGCCTTTCGTGCTAATCTTTTCAGGTGGCCAATCCCCATGAGAGGTGCCATCTCTCTGCCTGCTGCACAGTGAATCCTGAAATCTACTCCTGTGGTCACTGCTAATTCTGGGTGCTTCCATGGGGGTGCTGAACCACCAGGGCCTGTTGTCCTTCTGTCACACCAACCTTTTTGGAGCTCAGAGGTGAAGGGACACAGGGATGGTGATACTGCAGTTGCTCCCCATCTACTCAACCTTCTCCAAAACGAGAGTGGCCTAAAATCACAGTCTACCTAAAAGCACTGAAAACGTGTTTCAGAGGAGATGTTGGCTAGTCTAGGTCCAGCAAGCTGTGCTCTGATAAAGTGCCTGCCTTACTTCTCCCTGTTAAGTCAGGCCTGACCTCTCTGTCATCCTCAAGACCTTAGTACTTCACAGAGCTCCAGCTCGTTTTCTGTCTGCTTTGCAGGCTCCAGATGCCCCAGGGGACAAACAGCACTATGTGTGTTGGTCAAGCCAAGCACTACCAACTGTGCCAGCAGCAGGTGAGAACCATTTCCAGTACCGACTGGTCTGGGTGATGTGGGACTCAGGGGATTGCGCTTGGAGCTGCAAGAGCACCAGCACTCAGGGTACAACTGGTCCGTCAGAGGAGTGCAGACAAGGGGTACACTCCACTCCAGGAGTGGTTGATGGTGTGCCTTTGGTGGTGTGGGAGGTGGGCTCTACTCTCCGGGACTGAGAGGTGGGGGAAAAGGGTATAAAAACATATTTGTTGTGGGGTGGAGAGAGGGATGAAGTTTTTCCAGTATGCTTTTTCCCTTGCTGGAAGTAATATTTGCAGGACTGTTAAGTACAACTGTCTGAGGGACCCTTGGCAGTGGAGACCTGACCTTTCTGCCTGTATTATGGCACCTCAGAGTCCATCACTGATTCCTTCCAGGGTGGACAGAACATTTTCATCCTCCAAGGATGCAGCAGGGACAAGCAGCTGTCACAACCATGGCTGTGACGTAGGGAGCTTTTGATCACATTTATTCCCTCCGTAGCCCTGCCCGGCCAACACGGCAAGCTTCAAACAGCAGCAGTGCTCCAGTTTCAATGCCAAAGCCTTTGGGAAGCGCTACTACCACTGGATGCCCCTCTATCCAGGTGAGTTTTCACAGCTTCACACAGAAGGTCAGGGCGAGAAAACACCCACAGGATCTTCTCAGACACAGGAGAAGGGGAAGGTCCCAGGGGACGAAGGTTGGATGCTTCTGACTGGTCTGGAAGTGCCTTTCTGACTCTACCCAGGGGACAAGGCTTGGATGCTTCTGGCTGGTCTGGAAATGCCTTTCTGCCTCTGTCCCTTTAGATGACTACACCAGTATCTCCAACAAGCCCTGTGACCTCCAATGCACCACCCGGAGTGGAGAGAGGCAGCTGATGGCCCGTGCACAGGATGGTACCTCCTGCAAGGACAGGACCTATCAAGGGGTCTGCATCAATGGGAAGTGTGAGGTGAGGCTCTGGGAGGAAGTAGAGCAGAAACTGGGAGGGTAAGTGCATGACTGGACCTCCCGGTCATTGCAAGGCCAGGGGTCCCAGCAGGCAATTGGAACCGAGGCCTGGGGTGGAGTAATTATGGTCACTCTTGAACGCTAGCAGGCTAGAGGAGAGCAGAGAGGTTCACACAGAGGGAATTCTGTACAGCCACACCTTCTCACTGAGGGACAGCGCTTTCCTCCCGGCACGGGGAAGACTAGAACCGCAGGTTTGTTTATACTGGTGTCCAATTTAAAACTAAAAAGAGTTAAAAATTCCTCCATTTGATTTTTCACCTCATTCAGCAAGGGTGAAGGTTGGCTCTACACAGTGCTAGAGAGAGGTGCTGTACAACCTCGGAGAGGCCTGCCTTTGATGCAGGGTCTCCTGGAGAGTGATGTTGTGTGACATTAGTTCAGTGAGAAGGATTGGCTTAAATACAGAGACAGTAGGAACCGAAACAGCTTACCCAAGTCTTACTCCATTCACCTACACGCACAAGCCCCTGCCCCAGTTTCAGGAGCACAAAGCAGATGAGCACAAGTTGCAGAAGTGAATTTCTGCTGCTGTTGGATTCATTCATTACTCCACTCCAAGCTAACGTACATCTCTGCCCAGAACCTCACTAAAAGAGCACGGTGGTGTTTCCTTGAAAAACCCCTGGCCTGTGGAGATAAGCTGGCCCCAGGAAACCCTCTTTTTCATTCTTTGCAGCCAGTCGGGTGCGATGGGAGCCTGTACTCACCCCGGACGATGGACAGATGCAGGGTGTGTGGAGGGGACGGCAGCACTTGCCACCGTGTCTCGGGCAGCTTCCGAAAGGCAATCTCACAGATAGGTACTCCCTGCTACCACAGTCCGGAGACTTCACCTGCTACTTCTTACCACCAGCTGGCATGAAGGCTTGAAGGCGGGTAGGAGCTTCCCAGCTGCTTGGTGGAAAGAGCTGCAGAGTGCCACCCCTGCTTAAGTATCTGTATTTTTGTCCCTTTTCACTTAATCATCAGAGGAGATTGGTTTTGATGTGCTGTATATTAAGCTGGTAAGGTTTCCCTTCACCTCTTTACAATAGGAAGCAGCTGGGGATCTATTTGTTCCTATTGATTCTGGCATCTTGCCCACCTCAGATAATTTGAAGAGATCAATGAATCTTCTTTTATTTGTGCTACGTGTTCATTTGAAACCTGAGCTCTTACGATGAGGGTCACAGCGTTTGTTTCAGCCTGCACTTAGTCTCCTGCTTTCCCCAGTCCTACAGCTGGCACAGCTGAGGGACAGTCCCTATGAAACCAGGCCGAGATTCATCCCTTGCAACCTCATGGCCCATTCCTTCACCCACAGGAGGAGTAGACTGTGGTATGCTCGTTAGTAATTAATTAACTGTGGTTTGAGGATGTTTTGAAACATCATGTCACACTTGTTTTTTCTCTAGTCTGCCTCCCTCTCTATAGACACCAGACTAGCAGAGCACTTGTCCCCCCTTCCAGAGCAGGGGTAACGGTGCTAACCTCTCTAGCAGTACAGACAGTTTTGGCCACCCCTTCCAGTCCTCCTAACGTGTCACAGAATGGACAAGACCTACATTTCTAGCAGGGAAGACGAGCTGCCAAACCACATAACCTTAAGAGCCTTATCTCCTCTCCCTTTAAAGGTCAATTTTATGCTACTCCTGAGACAAATTCTGTTGACTCAGAGCCAAGGGGACCTATGGTCTTTTCCATCCTCTGTTCAGCATCAGCCCTGGTCCCTAGTAAGCTTTTTCTATGTTCTTGCCAGAAACAGCATGAGAGCAACAGGCATTCATGTCCTTAGCAACCTGCCCGAAGGTCAGCACTGCCCTCCTACATACACCCTTGTCCCACGAGCTGCTTTTCCTATGCAAGCCTTTTTATTCTGTCCTCAGGGTTTCCTCACCTTCTGTTCTGTTCCTCAGGTTACGTGTTCATCACCAACATCCCTGCTGGTGCCACAGACATCCTCATCATTGAGCGCAGGAAAACAGAAAACATCCTGGGTAAGCAGAGGAGCTAGTCAGATACAGCAATGCACAAGCGAAGGGTCTAGAGCACAAGTCTTGTGAGGAGCAGCTGAAGGACCTGGGGTTGTTCAGCCTGGAGAAAAGGAGTCTCAGGGGAGACCTCCTTCCTCTCTACAACTCCCTGAAAGGATGTTGGAGCCAGGTGGGGGTTGGTCTCTTCTTCCAAGGAACAAGTGATAGGACAGGAGGAAATGGCCTCAAGTTGCACCAGGGGAGGTTCAGGTTGGATATTAGGAAGAATTTCTTCCCCAGAAGGGTTGCCAAGGCCTGGCCCAGGCAGTGGAGGAGTCCCCATCCCTGGAGGGGTTTCAAAGCTGTGGAGATGTGGTGCTGAGGGACCTGGTTTAGCGGTGGCCTGGCAGCGTTGGGTTAACGGTTGGACTCGATGATCTTAAAGGTCTCTTCCAACCAAAACGATTCTATGATTCTGCAATCCCAGTTCAGCTGCCTTGTAGGTGGCAAGAGGGCTCTGTGCACTCCTGCCTGTGCTGTGAGAGCTATCTGGGAGCATTTCCTCCAGGGTAGCCCAGGGGCACTCAATCTCTCCATAAACCAAGGCTACAGCATCTCCAGCAGCCAGCAGCAGGAGCGACATTTGGAAACCAAGCACACACTGGGCAGTCCCTGCTGTGAAGACACTTGTATTCTTGTTGGAGAGGGAGATGAAAGCAGCAGGCACTGAACAGCTGCTGACCTAACCTGATGCAGAAGATGAATGCTGCTGGGCCTGTGGTTCTTTCTCTGTCGGTCTTTCCTCGGTTGTGAGGTGCTTGCTCTCCTCAGTGCCTGGTGTTCTGCACAGAGTATCACATTTGTCCCTTTTCTCTCTCTTTGAAGCACTCGCAGATGAATCCGGGCATTTCTTCTTCAACGGCAACTCTGCCATTGACAACCCACAGAACTTCAGGGTAGCTGGCACCATCTTTAAGTACCGGCGGCCCTCGAGCCTGAACTCAGAAGGGCTGGAGTATATCATAGCTCATGGGCCCACTAACCAGTCTCTGAACGCCATGGTATGTGAGGAGCTAGTTTTAGGCTTTCCTGTCTTGCCTGTTCCAAAATTGTGAGCCTCCCTCAGACAAAAGGAATTTTACTCTGGTTCCCAAGCCAAACCTGAGTGTATAGGTGGCTGAGGAAGCCAAATATTGTTTTGGGGGGGTGGGGGGTTGTTCCTCCTGGATGTTAAGAGAAGATAGCATCCTCATAAGTCCATCAGAAATGGATGTGGCTGGAAGAGGTCTCTGGGAAATGCACATCCTTAAAATAAAAATGGTTTTGTTTTCTTTCTCTGTTTCCTCCAGTACTACAATTTTAATGGGAAAATGCCACACATAACTTATGACTACACTGTACCACGGACACCACCTCTCCGAACTGCAGCCCCTGCTGTAGACAGACCTCTCTATCATCACCTACCAGATACCAGCCAGGACCATCCCATTCCAGCCAACTCCAGAGCTGCCCAGGACTTCAATGCCACGTGGATCTCCTTGTCACCCGATGACACCAGTGAACAGCTTCCTCTAAGAGAAGAGCATGACGATTTAGGCTTTGGCCACCCCCACTTCTTCCAAACCAACTCCACCAGTCGGACTCGGGACTGGGCCTGGGAACAAGGTGAAGAGAAGTATGACTTCCAGATAAGACAGGTTTACCATGCAAACACAGGAGAGGAAGAGGAGGAAGAAGCAGCAGCAGCAATTGGTGGAGAAACAGAGTTGGGTTGGTTGCTTTGTTTTAACTACGCTCCCATTTTGCTTATTGAAAGCAGACATCCCTCAATAGTCTTGAAATCTAAGGTGGCTTTACCATCAGAGCAGACAGGAGAGAAAGATCATTAATAGAAAGGTGGAGAATGTCATGGAGCAGCAAAGACCAGTAGCTCTGTAAGGGAAGGGGAGCTGGGAGAGGGTGGCCACAATACAGCTGGAACAGTGACCTCTTGGGCTGGGCAGTTTCTCAGCATCTGAGCTCTGCAGGCAGGGCAGTGATGGCAGCAGGTCCTGGCAGCAGTCCATTATCAGGTGAAAGCAAGGTGACAAGGCAAATCTGAGGTCGAGCTGGGAAAGCCAAACAACAATCTGGGGACAAAGTACACCCGCAGCATTGCTCGGGCCAGGACTAAAGGCCCAGGCCTGAGATTAAATAGAGCTCCTGAGCAGTGGGCAGAGTGTGTGAGGCTGGTAGGGACAATTAAGGCCTGTTGGTGCACCCTGGTGGCAATTTATGATTTTTGAGGCCAAATACTGAATGGGTTTTGCCTTATTTAAATACCCCATTCTGAAGTACAAGCCATCCAAGGTAGTTAAAGCATCCCTGTATTTTCCTTCCAGCTCTCAGATTCAATCAAATTCCTATTAGCACGGCTGTACCCTACAGCATGAGGAGATCCGAGCTCTCGGGGAACAGCCGCGTAGCGTCCTCCAGGCTTCGTCTCTTCAGGCGACTCTGCCACCGGGACCCACACCACACTGCCTTCTGTAGGGAGCTGCAGCACCTGGCAGCCAGGCTGGCCCCGAGGAACTCCACAGCAGGACTATGGACCGAGGCAGCTGCCTGGTGGCCACAGGGCCTCCACAAAGCACCGGCCCGTAAGAACTCACTGGAGGACTTGAAGGTGGAGGCATTTGCTGGGAGTCAGGGGGAAGCGGCCAACTACAGCATGGTGGCATCTGTGGAGAGCCCTCTGCTAGGTGCCAGCCCAACTGCGGACATCAGCCAGGCAGAGCCTCTGCAAGCCCCTGGCACTGAAAGGTGGCACTTGGTTTCCTGGGCAAAACAGGAGCACGGTTAGCTGGGGAGGGAGGGTCAAACCAGTCCTCTGGTAGTCTCACTGCTCTCCCCAATGTCCCCGTTCACCAGTGTCTACCCATGGAAGCTGCTGTAGATGCTTAACCAATGGTGTGTCCTCCAAAGACTGATTGTCACAAGTGACCTGGCATGGAGAGCCCAGAACATATTTCAGGTCCTCCTGCCTCTAAGGGATCCATTTAAATGGGTGCTGAAGGACCTGTGAGGCCAGCACTGATGTGATTGTAAAGAAGACCAGGAGTCTATAGCATGTCACATACACGTTTACCACCGCATTGTGCCCCTACTGTAACTCCAGTAAGCATCTGGCAGGAGACTGAGGGACAACTTTTAAATATTTCTGGCAAGCTACATGTGAACTCTCCCCACCACGTGATACTAAGAGGGACTTTGCTTGAGCTCCTCTTTCCAACCTAATACCACAACTCTCAAGGTGATAGTATCAGCTGAAGCTGAGGGCACCCGTGTGGTCAAAAGACCATAATATACATGAGTCACTAAGAATGATGCTTCCTGGCAGAGGAATGTTGATCCACAGCTATCCATAGCCTTGCTAGTTGAATTCAGGGGGTGGATCAAGGCTTTACACTCTGTTCATCAGTGGCCCATCTTGCCCGAAGTGTGGGAGATGGAGAGCAGAAACCCTGGGTTTCTTCCCATCTTCAAAGACAGTGCGGAGGAATTTCACTGTATTTTATATTTTCAGCAGTTTTTCATTCTTCACTCACACTGCCTCCTTTTCTCACAGCAATGAGTTTGACGTGAGCCCCGTGGGCCATGACGACATCAGCTTGGCTGACATGTATCGGTGGAAGGTCTCAGCTTATGCCCCCTGCAGCTCCACATGCACTTCAGGTAGGTTTGGCTTCCAGCGAGTGATCACTTGAGGTCCTTTTTGTCTCTTGCTGGACAAATAGTGGTATTTTTTAAAATGGCAGGAAGCATTTCAGAGGCGGTGAGCATTCCAGTAATGTAATCATGGTGGGAGCAGGCTTTTTGATCTGACGGAGCCTGTCCAAGAGAGGATCTTGATTGCCCAGCAGGTATCAGCACCTCGTATGCGATGTGCGTGCGGTACGATGGAGTGGAGGTGGATGAAACATACTGCGATGCCCTAACCCGGCCAGAACCTACTCACGAGTTTTGCACAGGGAGGGATTGCCAGCCTAGGTGAGTGGAGATGACATCAGCTGTCCATGGGGACAACGTGTCTTTGGAAGGATCATTTCCTGCCCAAAGTATGCAGCCCTTTCTGGGCTGGAAGACGCGCTTGTAAACAAAAAGAAGGGAGGAATTTGCTGCCTAAATTGCCTGCTGAGGGCCAAGCTGGCTTTCAATACCAGATCCCCTTAAGACAGACACGTGTGATGAGCAGGTTCATAGTGGCAGGCGCTGGGTGAGGGAGGCGCAGGCCTGCAGGCACCCCCCAGCCACCCCCTGTTCCTTGTCCTCCTTACCTGGGTTTTCCTTTGTGCTGTCTCTCCCTGGGGGACTGCTCGTGGAGGTGGGAGACCAGCCGGTGGAGTGAATGCTCCAGGACCTGCGGCGAGGGCTATCAGTACCGTACTGTGCGCTGCTGGAAGATGCTGGCTCCAGGCTTTGACAGCTCTGTTTACGATGACCTCTGTGAGTCAGCTGGGCTGGCCAGGCCCATGGAGAGGAAAGCCTGCAAGAACAAGGCCTGTGGGCCCCAGTGGGAGCTCTCCGAGTGGTCCGAGGTAGGTGGCAGGGGAGCTTTGCTCCCAGAGGTAAGCAGCTGAGGCTGGGCTCGGGCCTGGAGAAAGGTGGCTGGCAAATGTTGGGTGCCAAGGAAGCCCTTTGCTGGCTGCATCCTGGGGAAGCAAGGACTACCTTTACTGCTCCCCTGTTCTGGCACTGCTCAGTGGACAAAAGTCATTGCAAAATGTTTTTTTCTAAGGTCGCTTCTTAAGCAGGACATTGACCAAATGAAAGCCCTGCCAGCAGGAGGCTTTGCCTCCCTCTTCCACAGGATCAAAATGTTTCTATAATTCTAAGAGTGAATGCAGAAACAGTAGCATGGAAACAAAGCTAAAACCCAATTGAAATCCCTTTGATTGACTACGCAGCCTGCTTGGGACTGGGCCAGTGGCCCGGTGACTTTGAGCAGCAGTCCAGGCATCAGAATTCTTGCAGCACTGGAGCCCTAAAACCCCAAGTACGTAAGCATTAGAGATAGAGGCGGACCCACCTTTGTTCTGTCCCTGCTGGGGCCCCTTTCCTCTCTCCCCTGAGAGACCTGGAGGAGGCACAGCCGCTTCCCTCGCCTTCGCTCATCCCTTCTGTCCCCTGCTTCTGAGCGCCGGGGCCGACTGCCCGTGTCCCTTGCAGTGCTCGGCCCGCTGTGGCACGCAGGGGACGATGAAGCGGGAGGTGCGCTGCTCGGTGGACCTGCCCCTCTGCGACGAGTCCCAGAAGCCCAGCAGCGAGAAGGTGTGCACGGGACCCCCCTGCGACCGTCGCTGGACCGCTTCGGACTGGGGCCCGGTGAGTCCGGAGGGTCTGCTGCTCCTTGCACCCAGTGCCGGGGTCGGCGGGAGGGGGCAGGTGGGCAGTTGTGTTACTGCTCTCTTTTGCTGCTCTTTTGGCAGAGGCTGAGCTAAAGGAAGCAGAACAATCTGTATTTTTGCCTCTCCGTGCTGTAAATTTTGGTTAGCTGGGAGGTGAGCTCCATTCTCTAATCTGGGAAGCTCACGGCACCTGGAGAAGAGAAGCCTCTGACCAGATGTACCTCTAAAGACCCTTGAGATCCAGAGCCACAGTCCAGGGGCAGAGCTAGGCTCTGGACTCAGGTCTTCTAGCACCACCGACCCCGATTCCTCCACCTTCCTGCTTTCTGATGTGTCTAAATGCCTCTATTCCTCCAAGTGCTCAGGTTCGTGTGGTGAGGGACGCATGAGCCGCTTCATCGCCTGTCGCAACCTGGAGGGCAAGGTGATCTCCAACTCACAGTGTGACCCAGCCACCAAGCCCCTGGCTGTCCATCCGTGTGGAGACAAGAACTGCCCCGCACACTGGGTAGAGCAGGAGTGGGACCAGGTAAAGCCAAGCCCAGCCCTGGGTTAGCCCTCCTTTCCACCCCATATCCCACAGGACATGGTGCGAACCTGGTTGTCTTGGTGAAGCAAGATTGCATGGTGCAATCTCCAGCCTTGGAGCTGTACCCTTGTCCTAGTTCCTTTCAGAAAGAGGAGAAGGAATAATGAATGCTCCAGCTTGTGCCCACCATACCCTTTATACCACCTCAAAATCTGTGGCAGGTACTGCCTTTCCAGGGACCTCCATTGGAGGGCAGCAATGTCCTAAGGAAACTGTCCTCTCCCACCTCTGGCTCCAAGGTGGCAGTTGCAGATGTATCAAGCAGAGCTCTGTTCAGAACCTGCACTCGCCTCTTCCAAGATTTTTGTCACACCACTAAAGGGAAAGCCTCAACAAAACCAGCTTCATCTCTGATAAATAATAGCCAGTGATAAATGTGAACCACAGCCTAGATCCGTGCCCTGGAAGTCACATCCAGACCATGACTGTGTACTTGCCTCAGGAGCTATGAGTCCAGTGAGCACTGTCCAGGTGCCCTATTCCACCAAAGAATCAGGCTCTACCCATCTACTTACCCCTCTTCTCTTGCTCAAGGCCCAGAGGCTTTATGCTTCCTGAGACAAGCTGATCCAAATCCCAGGGCACCCAGAACAACACACCAAGTCAGTGCTTTGTGAATCCCTATTTGTCTCAAGACTTTAAAGATTTAAAGACTTTAAAATCCCACAACTAAAGAAGAAGGTTTCTAGAAAAGCAGCCAAGCCTTTTCCCTTCCAACCAAACTTTTGTTCTCCTTTTACTGCCTTTTATAGCTGTTGACTCCATTCAGCTGAGTCTCCCTCCAGCACTGGTAATGAGCACAAACTGGTTCAACCTGGGGACTCACAGTAGTCCTGTGATCCTCTCCTGCTCTGGTCTGCGGTGTGGGTCACACACAAGACTTCAGTGCAGCTTTTTCAGCCATATGCAGGCTACTAAACTCACCCAAACTCTGAAAGACCAGCTGGGCTCCCCACCTTTGCCTGTGCTGGGTTCTCTCTGCTCGGAGTTCATGGGATGACCAGCTCTGCGGGCCCTGCCATGGTGAAAAAGGGCACAAAGCATCAAAATCTCAAACTGGCAGCTGCCTCTGTGAGCATCAGGGAGTGGAACAAAGCTGAGCTAGAATCAGATCCTGGCTCCTGCTGCTTCTGGTGGTGTCCTGAGAGAGCGAGTCCTGCCAGCTAAGCCCATAAAGCTTTGGGCTCAGCAGTACTTGTCCGTGCAGATCACCTGCAGTGCACCAGTTTGGGCCCCTTGGGCCCACACAAAGCTTGTCAGTACTTCGAGATCGAGGTTGCTACACGAGTATGCTACATGCGTTTTGAGGACGTAGACACACATAAAATAAGAGAGAAACAGCCTCTTGTAGTCTTACCTTGGCTGCTCCAGGTCCCTTGTGGTAGCTGCTCTCAAGGCCAGCCAAGGTGAATTCAGCATCCCCAGTGCTGGGTAAATGCAACTGACCATCTCCTGTCCCCCTCCCTAAGAAATCTGTTTCCTTTGCTCCCGTGACCTGGGCAGCACTACCTCCGTTAGACTGGTGTTAGCAAAGGCATCAAGCACCTTGCTTCTGAGCAGGATACCATCTTTAGGTGAAGCTCTACAGCTGATGAGCATCATTTCTTACCTGGCTGTTCCATTCTCTTTCCCAGTGCGATGCCAGCTGTGGACGAGGGATGAAGACTCGGGTGGTTTTGTGTGCAGGCCTGGAGAATGGTGTGTACAGGGAGTACCCCGAGAAGCGCTGCGAAGCCTCTCAGAAACCTGAGGAACAAGCTGCCTGTTTCAGGAGGCCCTGTTCAACGTGGTTCACTACCTCCTGGTCTCAGGTAGGCCTCGGGGTGGTGGAGAAGGGGGAGAGGAGGCCTCATAACTCTGCTTGGTAGGGCACAACCTACACCAAGGCTTTCTAGCAGCCAAGGGCTCTGTTAGGTCTGGATGGGACTGGGAGCTCTGCTCTTCTGCAGACCAGGCAGCTGGTGGAGGGACTGGCACATGTAAGCTGGAGAAAACCTTAAGAGCGTGTGGATTATTGCCTCAGGCAAGAGCATGCATCACACTGCAGGCATACAGGATACAGCCATATCTCCTCCTCCCCTGCTGGGAGTCTGTCCTTCCCTGCCTTCCCTTGATTTTAACTGGTGAGCATCTAGGGAATGGGAGGGCAGGGGAAGCTGAGCCTGGCTCACAGCAGCTGGTTTCTCCATCTTCTATCACAGCATCAACACTCAAAGCAAAAACAATTCCGAGTTGCATTATAGAGGTGAAAGCAAACTCCTCCCTTGCTCTGCCCCAGCCCTGGCTCAGGGAGGCTCTCCTCCAGCATCAGAAAGGGAGCCTAAGTTTGGGATCAGTGTGGGATTGACCCAGACCTCCTCAAGAACAGTCTCCAAAGCATGGACCACGAGGCCTCACTGGAAGAACAAACTTGGGAACTATAAAAAAAATAAAACAGTGCCCCTCAAGATCCTTTTCCTCTCTCGATCCTGACAGTGCAGCAAGACGTGTGGTGCTGGCGTGCGGCTGCGTGAGGTGAAGTGTTACCAGGGAGAAGCGCTGGCTCAGGGCTGTGACCCCACTTCCAAACCAGAAGCCAGGCAAACATGCCAACTCCAGCCGTGCCCCACGGAGGCACCAGGTAAGACTGGGAAGGAAAGGAGCCTTTGGGAGCCCTTTCCTCTGTCCAGTTCTCTGCTGGGCAAGCACCTCTCCTTTTTAACTCCTGTGGCTGCTTCTGCTCCCCAGAAGAAGACTGTGAAGACAAAGCGACGGCCAACTGCGTGCTGGTGCTGAAGGTGAAGCTGTGCTCTCACTGGTACTACAGGAAGGCTTGCTGCCAGTCGTGTCGGCTCAAGTCACCCTGACTGCTGCCAGGCCCTACTTCCCTTCCAAGTTCAGGGCCAAGAGCCCCTTCGAGCCAGACTTTACCACTTGAAGCCACCTCGCTTGGCTTGGCTGTGGAGCTAGTCCCTGTACACCAGCCTGCTCAGTAAGGATTCCTAGGACTTAGTCGTCACCATTCCCTCTCCACCAAGAGGATTTTACACAAGAGAAAAACCCATCATTTCCTAGAAAGCTACTGAGGAGTGGGTTGGGAAAGCCTGTCCCTTCTGTTGTCACCTCTGGAGATCTCTAGGTGGAGGCGGTGGGACGCAGAGGCCGGCCCGTAGCAAGGCACAGGCGACAGCAGCCATCTCTCTGGGCTGCCCTGCAGATTTTTCTACTACAAGGGCAATTTCCAAAACACACCAAAAAATTCTGTGTCACAATAAAGAGCTAAACTGTAAAACTCTGGTTTTTGGGGTGCGCATACCTAGGGCAGAGGCAAGGGAGGAGGAGGGACACAAGAGGGACAAAAGCAGGAGCATGAAGGGTGGGGAAGAAAAAAAATCCTTGCAGCAGTACAGCTTCCAGGCAGCACAGGATGTACCCTGTTTTGTGATGTTGCCTCCCAAAGAACAGAAACCACTCCTGGTTTGTATTTCAAAGTCCTCATTTATTTCTCACGTTGAATTTGGACCCATAGCTGAGCAACAAAGACAGAGAATAACAACAGGAGGAATCAAGTGGAAAAAAATCTGGGATCCCTGTCCCTACCCTGTCCCATTCCTCCACCATCACCCAAAACCTTCTAACCCACAGTTGCACCTCCCGTGTTTCCAGCCCTTTCAGACTCACCCATTTCCCTGCAGCCGTGCCAGACCCAGGGCGTTGTGTTGGCCGTGAGGATAACCCTCATCATGGCCATCCAGCTACTCTGAAACTGCCTCGCCAGCCTTGGCACCTTGTCAGCAGGTGACAGGTCACGATTCGCGTGGGATGAAGATGACGATGTGGTTGCCTTCCTTTCACCAGGAGGGTGACCACAGAAGCAAACCCTTCCCTGTGTTATTCCCACCCTCCAGAGGTGATGGCCGGGCCCGTGCTGCCGTGGCGGTGGTGGGAGGCCTCGCTGCGTGCCGAGAGGTAGAGTTGGATGCTGGGAGCCGCTGTGGCCAGGAGCTGGCTCTGTGCCCTTCGAGGGGACGGCGTCGCAGGGCCGTCTGGCAGGTCACGCTGACACACGAGAGACACGTTCGCTTCTCGTGGCTGCCGGCAGGACGAGACCTAGCTGAGCAGGTGCCTTGGTGGGAAAGGATGATGTTTGCTGAGTTAGCCAAGGCTTTCTCTCCAGTTACAGACCATATTTTCAGGGATGGGAAGCAGTAGGAGCTACGGACTATCAGCCGGTGGGATCCAGAGAGCTTTGCTGCTGCAGACTTTCATCTTCCCTCCTGCCTGCCCTTAATGTGAGAGGACATTTAAAACCCGCTATCGCTATTTGGAGGATGGAAGGAGACTCGGAAACAGAGGCAGCTAGACCGAGTCTCAGGGTAATGGAAATACGATGTCTTTCTAGGCCTGAGGTGGGGGAGATGGTGCATAACGTTCGCTCAAAAGGCTGTGTTAAAAGCAGGCCAGGGCAAGGTGTTCCCTCACAAGGACCATCACCACATCTGGCGTTCGTCTGGCTGCTTTCCTTCAGGTAGTTTGAGCAGAGGTGCCGAGGCAAGAGCAGGTCCAAAGTGTAAATTAGCCTGATCACGTAGACGTTCAAGGCCCACGTAGCACGCGCCTCGCCGCCAAGACCTACTTTTTTCTGTGCGTGAACGGGGAGGTTTAAGTCCAAATCCTTCTGTGAGCAGCAGGACGATTTCTAAATTGCGGTGGTGAAAAAAACCAAACCCAACAACCCCAACCACTCACATTTCTGAGCAATCCTACCCTACATTGCAAAGGCATGGTGAGCGTTTCCCGCCCTGGCCTCCAACAGCATCCGCACGGCTGCTGGGATTGCTGCTG
>WTSP01009371.1:35286-54962 GCA_025331215.1 Actenoides lindsayi | reverse complement strand
AAAGGCTTCTGAGGCTAGAGCAGGTAGCTGGCCACCATGGGGAGCCAAGCAGTAGGAACAGGAGTTACAGATTATTTCCTAGAGAGAAATGCCCTCTGTGGTAAGGGTGTGCCTCAGTGGGCTAGGAGTCTCCCAAAAGAGCACACCTAGATCAGTGGTAGAGACTGGAGGTCTTTTCTTGCACATGACAAACCCCAAACCCAGCTGTGTTGTGTGTAAATGACAGGTCCAGACAGCTCCAATGCACCCAATTCTGGCCAAAGCTGAGCCCACCAGACACACTAGTGGCACCTCCTGAATAAGAAAAGGCACAAAACACCACACAGGCAGAGGAGGAGTGAACAAAAACTGAGAGAAACAACAGTGTGCACACCAAGGTCAGGAAAGAAGGTTGCTCCAAGCACCAGAGCAGATATTCCCCTGCAGCCCACAGAATGTTTATGTCAGAGAAGGTTACTTCTGAAGGACTACAGCCCATAGGAAGGACCCACAGTGGAGCAAGGAAAATCATGAGGAGGAAGGAGAGGACTGTAACCACCCAGTCCTAACCAGCTCAAGGGGAAGCAGGGACCTGGGATTGAAACTGAGCAGGGAAAAAAGAACTGGAGGAAGGTGTATGAGTGAGCAGGTGGGTGGGCATTTGGCCCTTAACCAAGGTGAACCCACCACAACAGGTAATGAGTCTCTGTTACTATAGTATTGTGTTTTGGAAAGGAGAAGGGTGTTCACTGCATGCACGTCTATTATTTTTCTATGAAGTATTTTAATGTGCCATTAACTGAAGATATTTAAGGTTAAATACACAATGAAACAAGTTGTCTGGGGTTTTCTTCTATGTATAATAAGAACCAACAGCCTTCATTTTGAGCATATTCCTTCTTTTTCCCTCCTCCCTCCCTCCCTGAAACCAAGCTGACTCTCGTAGCAGCTACCCGAAATCTTTATTACATTAACCACTTTTTTGAGTATGTGATTAACTTACTGCAGTCCTTGGAGGCTCTTCTAAGCCTTTTCAGTTTTTAAACTGAAAACCTAGGAAGACTTTTCCTTTCCACAAAGTAACTCATAAATCTAAAGGCTGGAGTCCTCCATTCGTCATTGCGACCTTTGTAACCTTAAACTGCAGTTTTATTTCAGAGGATCTACACTGGCTGCAAGGTGTTCCCGCTTAAAGAATAATCAGAGAATCACAATATCACAGAATGTTAGGGGTTGGAAGGGACCTCGAAGATCATCTAGTCCAACTCCCCTGCCAGAGCAAGATCACCTAGATTAGGTCACACAGGAATGTACCCAGGTGGGTTTTGAATGGCTCCAGAGAAGGACACTCCACAACCTCCCTGGGCAACCTGTTCCAGGGTTCTGTCACCCTCACCATGAAAAAGTTTCTTCTTACATTTACATGGAACCTCCTATATTCCAGCTTGCACCCATTTGCCTTTTGTCCTATCATTGGATGTCACTGAGAAGAGCCTGGCTCTGTCCTCCTGACATTTGCCCCTTACATATTTGTAAACATTAATGAGGTCACCCCTCAGTCTCCTCCAGGCTAAAGAGACCCATCTCCCTCAGCCTTTCCTCATAAGGGAGATGTTCCACTCCTTTAACCATCTTCGTGGCTCTGTGCTGGACTCTTTAAAGAAGTGCCCTGTCCTTCTTGAACTGAATAATTTGAATAATTAATTTCATAGGCTCAATGAATGGACAAGTAGAAATTGGCACTGTTATGATCTATTTCCATGAAGAGCTTAAAATGGGAACACAGAAATATCAGTATTTCAAAGATTCTAAAACTTGATAAATGACCAAAGCAACTAGCATTTGAGTAAAAAGAGAAACAAAACTGAGAAAACCAAACCAAACCAAACCAAACCCCAATACTTTCAATAATAGAATTAAAATGAAGATTTTCATACAGAAATTGTTTATAAAACATCCTTTTCAAAAAGTAGCTGTTGATCTACATCAAAATGCTTGTTTTGCTAGAGCGGGAACAGACCCTTGTTTAATAAGAACAGATAATGTTATTTAGAAAGAGAAGAGAAATAAGAGTTTGAAGTCCTGTTGCTGTACTTGAGTGACATCCCATCCCTATGTGAAAAGAACTGCAGAGGATGGCTATATATGTGTATGTTCTGAAACCCCTGTAAAATGGGAAGCTACTTAGAGGAAGAGGATGTGATTTTCCCCTAAGTCAGGGCTTGTATCTTCCTACCATACAGAGACACTGGCTGTGGTTTACTGTCTTCTGAAAATCCCAAACACATCATAAAGATTTGTGTAAACTGCTGAATTGTGTTCTTCACAAAGACCTTCTCAGTTAATGAATTAAAGGTATGGGAAACCAACTGTCTTTGGAGACGTATTTGTTCTTTTCTGTTCTGCAATTGTTCACATCAGAGTCCAAATCAATTTTCTCTTCTGAAAAATCTCAGGATTTATCTAGTAGACAGCAGCTACTGTCCCACAAAAGATCAAGGACCAGTTATCTGGTTAACGCTGTCATTTGCCAGTTTTGGTGCAAAATGTCCTGTGGCTGACCTGAGCTCCTTTGTAAAGGCAGGAAAATCTGATTGGTGGCTTTGGAGAAATCCCAGTTTACAACCACAGAGCATAAGATGCTCTATTTCTTTCTTCAGTATGATTGTTTTTTTCATTATTTTTACTGAAAAACTTTTGGACCACTCAGTTTGTCCTGTAAAGCACTCATGGCAGAAATTCTATTTAGTTCAGAATTTCTTTGTGAGCTCCCCACGCTAAGCATGTAACAGATTTTACCATAGAACACATCAGTACACACTAGCAGGAAGCCAGGTGGAGTTCCTCATTCTCTGCTCCTCACCCACCCCAGGACAGCAGCCAGATTGTGAGTGTATTCAACAGCTGCAGTTCTACTTATGAAATGGGTAAGACGCATAAAAGGGCCATCGAAGGCACCTGAAGCATGCAGAAATTCTGCATCTGTCTGCTGCAAAACTAACTAGCAGATGTCCTCTGGTTATTGTAATTGGGTCCCTCCATCCTTGTCAAAGTTGCTAGCAAAAATTGATGAAAATAAGTCTTCTTAGGGGGCAAGTTGTTGCTAACACAGGGTGTAATTTCCACCTCTCTGCTCCAGATTTATTGACTTTTTTTTCCTGTACCCAGATGGATTAACATTAAACAGTCCTGGAGAAATCTCAAAGAAAATCATCAGGCTGCCAGAATGGCTTGAAATTGCAATTTACATTCATAGCACAATGCTATGTGAACACTGCTTACACGTGTTTTTCACAAAGATCTTTTCAGATAATGAGCTAAATGTAAGGTACAGAAAACTCCCTTTGAAGATGTACTTGTGCCTATTCTATTTTGCAATAGTCAACACCAGTCTTCCCTCAAAATCTTCCCAACTCTTAAGTGTGCAATAGTCTCCCACCTGAGTAAAATATTATTCTAATGTACTCTGCCTTCAAGGTCTGAATATCAGAGCTAGCAATGGTGTTAAGACCTATTAATAAACGTTTTCTATTTCACCCCAGGCAGACTAAGCCATTTCTAACTTTTTTTTTCCTTGGGTATATTAATCTTTAAAAGTTTCTGATTACAGTAATGTGTATCTGTATCATAACTCCCTTACTATAAAAACCAAACAAATTTAAAGATTAATTTACAAAATCTAGACATAATTTCTTCATCCTTACACTGTGCAAAGCTCCATAGACCTTAATAAGTTTGTCAGATTCACATCTGTCAGACCAGAACATAAGATCAGGACCCAAAGGTGACTGACCCATTTTTTAAGCATCTTTGATTTAGGGAAAATCAAAGTTGCCCTCATTTTCACCAGAAAGAGATGAGCATGTAATGTACACTGTATTAATATCATATGTGTAGGAATCACATGTATATGAAATTGAAGAATGCATTGGATTTACCATTCAAGTATCAATTGTGTGTAGATGGCATATGCCATAAAATCAATGCTTCCAAGACATCACTCTCACTGCATAAATAATGTATCAATATATGTGGAAACAGTGAGTCAGTCTAATGGGTCTTGAAAGTGCTGGAAATGTTGCACAAATATATTAACAGTACTACTTTCAGAAAGAGTGACAGGTTCTGAGTATTAGTCACTGTGTATGTTCAGTAGATCTCACAGGAATTTTTTTTCTCATAATGTCATATTTGTCTAAAAAATAATATATCTTACTTTATTTTCACTTTGGGAAAACAAAAAAAAAAACAAAACAAAAAAAAAAACCCAAAACAAAAACAAACAAACAAACAAAAAAAAGCCTTCAGAAGAAAATGAAGAGTTTGTGGTTACCAAGAAGATGGAGACTCCCTTTTTACAAGGAGTCTCATAGAAAGGACAAGGGATAATGGGTACAAGTTACTCCTAGGGACATTCTGATTGGACTCCAGAAGAAAATTTTTCACCATGAGAACAATTAGACATTGGAATAATCTCCCAAAGGAAGTGGTGGATTCCACCTCACTGGACAGTTTTAAGACTCAGCTTGACAGGGTGCTTTGCCATTTCATTTAAACTAAATATACATAGAGTTTACCTCAAAAGGCTGCACTAGATGATCCTTGAGTTCCTTTCTCATCTGGTATTCTATGATTCTATGATAATTAGTCTGATGGAAGACAAAATGTGATGACTTCAGGGAAGACACGCAGCAGTTTTTTTTCACAGCACTCAAAAATACTGTTCACTGAACAATATTGGTCACTGGGTTATATTGAAACAGTAAAGTGAAAAATATTTTTCCAGCTGAAACTAATGTTAATAAGGAAGTCATGCAGAAGCTGTGATATTATGTAAAAGAGTAGGTCACACTTATTCTTTTTACCAAGTCAGACAGAAGAGGACATGGCTAAGCATGATTTTCATAGCTGGTCTCACTCAAAAGAAGCACAATGAAGTAACATAATTATTTCCAGGTATCATAAATGTACTTTCTAGCTTGTATTCCAGATACAGAGGGAAAATGAAAAAAGTGTTAATTTAAAAATAATGTGTATTTGTCACAATGCTATGCTAAAGAATTCTTTGTGCTGTCCTGCCTTCAGACTTTTGTAGAAATATCACCCTTTGAAGTTTAAAATAAAAGTGCTCTGTAGTTCATCATCAATTTCTTCTTATTCTTTCCTTATTATATCTCCACTAATATTGTTCCAAAATATGCATTTCTCTACCTTCGTAAAGGGAAAGATTTTTTAATTTTTATGTGATGCTAGGATCATAATTAAGGCTGTTTACATCACTGTAATTGTACGCTGGCACATATTAAACCTTTATAAATTCTTTAGGCAATGGCTGCTCATAGCTACCATGAGTTACAAAATCAGAGTAGGAAAAAATTTCACAGCAACTCGAAGCAAAGTGTAAAAGTAGTAAATAAGTGCCTTTTTGAAACTTACCCCGTTCTGACCCTAAGAATAAAAAAATTAATGAATTATTTCCAGATTATATTCTTAAATTATTAACTGACACAAAACTAAGCAAAGACTGTATCCATTTCAGTCTAGTTGTGCTGGTAATTAAACATATTAAGATAGAATCTGCTGGCAGAAGTAATCAGACATGAAAATTGGTCTATGATAAACTCTGTGGAGATATCTATTTCTAGAACTCTAGTGTAGTGATAGGAAGCTTGCTGGGTACTCTAAATCATCTTTCTCTCACAATGTCAAAACATATCGGGAAAATGTTTTGCTCAATGACCTCAGAGTTATCCACAAGTGAGCTTTTCTTTGCTGTCAAAAGATCTGGTCTTCAGATTGAATTATCAATTGGCTTTGGCCTGTTTCTCATTTATAAACTGTAAGACAGACTTGGGTTTATGGTTGCTCTAATAAATAATTTTTAGATTGAATAGATTAAATATTCTCAACTAGGGTGCATCACTCCAGTCATAGCAGACATTATGTGCTTTAAAGTATACATGTATCACAGAAACACAAAATCACAGAATGTTGAATCCATTGAGTCCAACCCCCCTGCCAGAGCAGGACCAAAACTAGGGCAGATCATGCAGAAATGCATCCAGAGAGGTCTTGAAAGTCTCCAGAGAAGGAGACTCCACAACCTCTCTGGGGAGTCTGTTCCAGCGCTCTGTAACCCTTACAGTAAAGAAGTTCTTCTTCATGTTGAGGTGGAACTTCCTGTGCTCTAGCTTCGATCCATTGCCCCTCATCCTGTCACAATGCACAAGTGAAAAGAGGTTGTCCTTGCCTTCTTGATGCCCAGCCCTCATGTATTTATAGATATTACTTACATCCCCTCTCAATCTTCTCCTCTCCAGACTAATAAGCCCCAGGGCTCTCAACCTTTCCTTGTAAGGTAGGTGTTTCAGTCCCTTAATCATCCTCTTAGCCCTATGTATACATCAACACAATATGTTGATAATATTATATGTGCCACATATATGCAACTTCTCATTTATTTTTAAAGAAAAATTGCCTTCAAACTAAATTCCATATATATATTTAGTTATGCATACATGAAAACATGCTGTAATGTTAATATAAGCATTGCTGAATATCAGGTAGTTGGTTTCACTGAACATTTTTCTTCAATATCCCCAGCTGTTGCTGAGACAGTGGTATGGGAAGGAATCAGACACTTGGCTCCCAGTGAGCTTTGCTGCTTCCACTACCCAGCTTAGAGAAGTGCCAAAACATCTGAAAACGCTTCTGTGATAGTCCAAACCCGGTCGGCATTTGCTAGATGATTTATCTGATTGTACCAGAGTGGTTAGCAAAAAACTGGCATGCAGGAGAAATCCTACACGGTAAAACAAAGTTTGTATCTGTAACGCATACTTCATATGCACACACATTTATGTATATGCACTCATCTACATGTATATAATCTCTTCACATATTTGTATGCATATCAGACTTTCAAGAAGTTACTGGACATATCATCTCCCCACATGGCAACATACACAGTTACCTGAGACTCTGCCCAGCAGAAACACTGACAGACAGTACCCAGTGTAACCTATGACACCCATACATCTGCTTTGAATTTCCAAACTAGCTCAACTCTATCTAGTTAAGAGAGCTCTGTATCTGCTCTATTTCATGGTATGAATGTACTAGCTGATTGAAATGTCACAGAAATCTTAAGACAATTCTATTTAAATAGAGGTAAGTCTTCTCCCTTAGTCTTCTGTCAGTCTAAATAAGGGCTTCCTAATTTTATACCGATTTTTTTTCTATCTTTCTCTCTGCTACATTAATAATATCATAAAAAATATGCTAGGTGATTGGTCTTATAGTGTACAGCTGGACAAAGAAGCATAGAGTCAAGTACAACAGTTCTGCTTTTCTTTAAGAATGATGAAATAATTAAAAGCTTGGAGGAAAATCAATAGTTTGCTTCTTAATGCATCTTATTTATCTTATTCTGCTTTTACAGAAACTTAAGCTGTCAACTATCATTTAAGATGACTGCCTCTAAAACAAACGCCTCACACAATAGTTTTAAAAGACACCATGTATTTATCCTTTAATTTCTTTTCAATCATTGAGAGTTTAAACATTATTAAATCAAACACTGGTGAACCAATTGTAGTGCTTCTTTTTTATAAATGTAGTTAAAACGACACTGAACTGCCAGAGTTCATATTTACCTATGAAAGGGAGAACATTTCACCTGCACTAGTACTTAGGATGTTGCTTTCTATTTTAGATGACAAAGGAAGGACTTTCATAATTTTGGCAATGTTTTTCACAAACTCTTTCACGCAATGTTTCAGACAAAATTAATTTTTTTTGTAATTATTCAGTCTGTATATCTCCCCCACTAGACCAGGTTGCTCAGATGGCACAAATGATTGTACTGTGCAGACTGCAAATTCTAGAACAGCATCTTCTTCAAAAAGATGTACTTTTTCCATTGTTTTTTGTTTGTTTGGTTTGTTTGTTTGGGGTTTTTTTTCCAACTATGGATCAAGGTTTTATTTTGCATTGTACTACCTAGTGGGGTTGTCTTTTGAAAAATTAACTCCAGAAAGCGCGTCATACTCCTTTTATAAAAGTAAATGGGAAGAAAACATTATATTACTGCTCTAGCATAAGCAGAGAAAATGGTCACTTTTCTTTCAATGCAAGCACCTTGTAATTCACTGTAATATCCCACCTCTCCAACCTCCTCATCCAAAAAAGGTGTCATTTATACAGACACAGCATTATTAGCAAAGAGACTCTAAAGAGACATTATTTTATAAATATCTAAATTGGAAGCTGTCCATAACTTCTTATTAATGGCTTCAACAGTCACAATCATTCTTACATTTGAAAAATCAAAGTACTATTTTATGTATATTTCATTTTTAGTATCTGCTATACTGAACTTAAATAATATTCAATTTACTAAATGCTGCAGTTGCTTCCTATTGATTCTGCTTCAAGAGCACCTGGAGGTTACTCTGTACTAAGCATAATATACAAACTTGTTATAATCAAAACTGACTACAGTTCAGTGGAATTCAGTGGTCATTTACAAGAAATGTGTTGTGGCAGATCTACAATGTGTAGGTTTTTTTCCAGTGATTTCTCCTGTTTACAAATACTACAGGTTTTTATGTTATGCTATTTCATTTTAGTACAGCTATTAGCAAGAATATCACACCCAAGACTCTTTTTTATGAATAAATTTTTTCTTTCCTTCGATAAAACCGTTCAAAGGATGTGTTGACCAGTATTTTATGAACAAGCAATAAATGTGAAATCTGTAACTGGAATAAAGGACTGCAGTTTAAAATGAAAATTCATAAAAGGGTACTTTTAAACCTCCACTTATGCTCTCTGCTGTCAGAATGCATTTATCCAGATATCTTTCTGGTCTTCTACAATGATGGCAAACACTTGAGAGCTGGAGGTGGAATCAAAAGTTGTTAAACTAAACTGTCATACATGGCTAAATACAGCCCCTGTTCCCAAACTGTAACACCAGCCTCAGCAAGGGCCAAGAAAGACTCTCCTGAAAGTGCTCTCATCCTTGAACACTGATGTCCCACTGAAACTGCCAGAGGGCTGACAAGGTCATTGCTTTCAGTGCAGTCTCAAAACGATAAGAGACAGTACTGTCTGTCTGTAGGAATGACAGCAACAAAGAAAAACTTAAAAGGCTATGCATGAACATTTTTCAGGCAGAGAGGCTTTGAGAAGTGTGTTGGCTAGAAAGAGTATAAAAGGGAGACATATGGTGTCACTGGGAAACTTACTGTGTGAATTGTGCGAGAAATAATTATGCTTTACTCATAAACCCGTTTGCCTCCCTCCCCGAAAACTGGCTTATATTTTTAAATGGCATATCCACTTGAAACTCATTGGAAGGAATGGCAAAAAAAGGAAATAGATTAGTATCTTCCTCCTGAACCTTTTTTGGGGGTTCTTTTGTTGTTTGTTTGATCTTCTTTTTTTTCCCTAATAATAAAAACCACTCCACTACTCAGCTCTATAACACTGTAACACGCTTGGTGGAATTAGGAAAAAAAGCTTTTGGTGCATCTACAGACTCATCCTAATCCTTACACTAAACCTGGCCCCACACAAGGTTAGAAAAAACTTGGAGACCATTACAGTAGAATAACGTGATAATCTTTATCATTTATTTGAATCATCTGTGTGGGAATAACAGTATGTTTGAAGATATCTGCAGGAGTCAGACCTTGGACATCCTTGCATAAAATAACTTAATGTCAAAACTGAACCTTCACTGGCTGTCAGCAAACATAAAGCAAATTATCACTGATCATAAAGGAGATTTTCTGATCTGACGGTAATGATCACCACAAAGAAGTCAGTAACTATTGAATTAACAGGAGAGTATCTGAGATACCAGTTTTCCCTCCACATGTTCAAAACAGGAAGTAAAAATAGTGACTGTGCATGTCAAACAAAAATAATCAAAACCTGGTGTTTTATGAAAATAAAACTTCTTCTCTGCATATTTAATTCAAGTTCAGTGTCTTTCTTTAAAAAATGACAGTTTGTCAGAGCTCAGGATTGACAGGGCACAATCTGGGACATGCCATGGGTACAGCACAACTGGTATGCTCCCCGACTGCCATCACACCACTTGGCAGCTCCTGATGGAATGAGCAAGAGGTGTTGATTGAGATGGTCATGTCTGGCATTGGTGCTGCTTGCCCAGGGTAATGAAGATAATGCAGCAGTTTCAAGCCAGATGCACAGGGATGTTCTGGCTGGAGTACTTGTCTCCAGATAGGGTGTCAATTTCTGTTTGCTGTCATCATCATATAGGGAAGCAAGGAGAGCAAGAGTGAAAGGAGACAGCATGAAGTCTCTGTTTATGCCCATTTACATTTTGCCAACAGAAGACAGCTATAATGTTGCCCAAACATTACTGTAAACATCCCTCTGAATGATTACAAAGATACCATTTTCCTAGGAAACTAATAGTTATCCCTTCACATCCTGTAACTCACTCCTGTTTTATGTCATGCTTGGAAATTTTCTCATGGAAAACTCTGTTGCCACAGGAAACCTGGTTAGTACAAATGGTTGTCCATTGTAGTTGCTCCTGTGTGTTCAGTCCCAGTGATCTCTCATTAAACATTCAAATGATAACCATGTGTTACAGCTGGCTACTCCTGGCAAGATGACAAAAGCATGAAGCAGCTCAGAAAGCAAACTCCTTCTCTCCCTTCACTGTGTTTGCCCACACCAAAACTGGATTAGGCAGAGAAGAACCTGGATAATTTCCAAGGTGCCAGGTTTCTGCTACCTATATTACGCATCAGCACTTATTTGCCATCTCCTGTTGGCCATTTCTTTTCCAACTCCTCTTCCAAATAGTACTTCTTAGACAAAACTAAATATAATGTGTATCCCCTGCAAGCTGGCTTGCAGAAATATATAGATACAAGTGTCCTCTTACATTTGAAAAGCCAGCTGTTCTACACATGTAAAAGGAAAGACTGGGTTTGGTGGATAGCTAACATCAAGTCATTACAGCAGCTACTTTTAGGCATCATTAACAGGGGGCCTGTGAGTAAGTGCATGGACACATATGAAATAGATAAAGATGTAATTTGGGTGTGAAAAAGATGTATCCAATAGGGTAACAGAGACTGGGGTACTGCTGCAATTGCACTCCATGCTGTAGAAAAGAGACAAAGGTCGTAACATATTCTGGAGTAACAACCAAAGATGTTACCATGTAATCTAAAACTGTGTATCTCTTGTAGATTAGGTACACAGAGCACTCCTTCACTCCCTGGAGGGAGTCTATACCAGGAGCTTTGTGAAGGGATGTCTGTACAGCATTTTTCTGGTGTGATGTTATAGTTTCTTTAAACACTCAATCTTGTTTTCCTGCTGTAAAGTAGTTGCAGTGTTGTCAGCTCTCACAACTCTACTCTGATGTTTTGTGCATTTCTAAAGTCTTTAGTCCCTGTGTAAAAAAGAACTTGGATTTTTTTTCACGTGGCAGCAGTGTGTGTATGCATGTAGGTGATCCTGATGTTCTAATTGCAACACTAAAGAAGACTGATTAGGTTGCATGTATGAAAGGATATCAAAGTTTTTGAATGTTCAGATCTGAACTGGCTGATAGTCATCATTGTTTAAGTAATCAGTCCAAACTTTGTGGCTCTTGAACACAGGAAGTAGGACAGAAATACTATTTTGTACTGGCTTCCCATGGTAAGAAAGCAAGAAATGTTATGGTGATACCTTTTGAAGTTGAATTACTACAGTGCCTAATCAGTCACACAGAGGAAAGAATCGCTGAAGTTGCACCAACTGCAGAAGAAACATGCATGAATGGATGAATGAATGAATGAGCAAAGCTTCCTGCAGTCTTTGGTGAATTTCTGCTAAAAGCCCATGTGGATTTAATAGCTGGACTTGCTCTTAAGCTTCATTACATTACGTTCAGCACATAATAAAAGCAGGGTATTGAATAGAACAATGAGAAATTTATGTTTTGACACAACTCATGTGCTTTGACACAACTTATGTTTCAAAATGATCACTCTTCAGCTTTGAAAATTGCTTTGTTTTCATCAAACAATGCAAAATGAGTGAAATTAAGACAATAAAAAATGACAGTCCATTTAACTTTTCCTTAGAGGAATGAAAAACAGGAGGATGATGATGATGATGATGATGATGATGATGATGATGATGATGATGATGATGATGATTGATAATTACTAATTTTTTTTAGGTAGTTGATATTTTTCTATGTGTAAATGCATCTGTGACTGATAGGTTTATCTGAAATGCTTTATAGCATTATTTATAGCCTTATTTAACAGGTTATATCTTCATCTTTTGGATGCACACGCCCAAAGGACCTGGCTGCCTGTAGTCCAGCTGCTTCTCAGATCCTCTGAAGTCATCCATGGACCTTGCAGGCACAAGACCAAGTTCATCTTCAAGCCTTTTTGACAGAGGCCAAAACATTGCAGTACCACAGCCGCACTTGTGGCCATAAGAAAGCTTTCAAGAGAGAACATCCCTTGACCTCTGCTCCCAGCTAAAAGAAACAAGGAACTCAATTTCTCCATCAGCAGCAGACTCAACTTGAAGTTTCAGATGCAAGGACTATTTCTAAGGCTCTGCAAGGTTGGGCTTAGTACATTGCCCAGGTGGAGAGGTGCTCCCAGGGCTATTCTACATCTGCAGCTATTGCTGGAAAGTCTCACCACTCCCTGCTCTACAATGCCCCTGCAAAACAATAGTGTCCCTGGACTGAAATTTTTGTTGTTTTCAAGACCAGCAAAGCCTGTGCTGGCCTGTCCCTGTTTAACAATGGAGAGCCTGTGATGGTGTCATTTCCACCTGGGCTAGGACAGTATCCCACAACTTTTCCTTCATTAGAAAACTATAGTACAAGGCAAAGAGGCTGGGGCACCTGAAACACATACAAAGGCAAGGACTAAGACTTCCAGATTTATGGAGATCTCCAGATTTATGGAGATCTCCAGATTTATGGAGAGCAATATTCAGTTAGAAAGACCAGGAAACTTCACTCTGAACTCCTGTGTCCTATGTTTCCTCTTGAGGGTGTTCTCCCCAGTGCAGCTGAATGTCCCTGAATTCATACGGTGCAAAATCATAAACAACACCATTAATCATGTACAGGTCATGGTTATCACCCTAGGACACATCAGTTGTACTGAGATGAAGAGAGTCTGTTCTATATTACTTCCAATCCTCAGGGAATGGTATGTTTTTTTTCTTAGTAACATTAATTTTTTTCTTGGTTTCATATTCTGTGCATCTGCATTAACCCAAAGCACATGAGAGTTTCATTCTCCTGATATTTTCAATGAAACATTATTTCAGAACAAAACAATCCTTGTTTAACTTCTATTGAGGTAACTTCAAGTAGTCTAAGGGATGATGGCCAACTGCATCTTTCACGAGGAAATGAGTATTAGGAAAGTAAATGATGCATTTTGGCTCCAGCCAGGATATTTCAGATGAGTTTGCCTGAAAGGAATCCAAGGAAGGAGAAAGTATAAGCTGACAGTTTTGTGATACTTAATGCAATTTCACTGAAGGATATTTTTTGGACATTACATGAAACCTGCAAACCTCCTCCTTGCCAGCAGCTGTAGAGAAGAATTGACTGCAAACTGTTGTCTTTCCCTTTTCATTTTTATGTAACTATTAAAAAAGGTATTAAAAACCCCTAAGAGATGGTGTCATTCAAATGTGTTTGCCCAATTTTCTTCAGAGTTGATTCTCTCTGTTAAAAAACTTGCTCTTGAACCATTAATTACAACCACGTGATTTCTAAGACAGACAAATTTTAAAAAGAATCACTCTCAGTGGCAAGAATAGAAATAGAGATCATACATGTCAGAGTTTATGTAGTAGTAACACTCCTGTTTGTACTACATGCATTCCCCAACATTAAAAAGCAAAGTTATCATCAAATAAAATAGTTATGAATTCAAAAACAAATTAAAAAATCAAAAGTTAACTTCAGGGCTTTTTTAAAACCACTAGGAAACGCTAACAAACGCCTAAAATAGGTATAAAAATTCATAGCACTGGCAAATATTTAAGTCATACAAGGTCAAAGAATTAAGTGCATTTTGAAAACTAACAATGCTATGTATAAATACTTCTCTTTTGCTCTCATTTCCTTTTCTTTTCAAAAAGATAATAAATAGATACAATTCTAGGTTTCAGAGAGTATGTTTCATAAAATAGCTATTGGAAATAATCTGGAAAAATTTCCCCTCACCAACTCTCAGAACTGGAGATAGCACTTCAGTGAACAATTAAAAACAAAAAACAAAGTCAAAAAAACCCTTTGAATTATCTTTTGTTGCTAGTCATACTCTTCTTCTGGAAACAGTTATCTTGATGTAGGCAAATGAACCCATCAGCTTTATACTGAGGCATTAAATTTGTTGACACAGATTCTTGCTTTCCTGAAGCCTAGTTCATCATATTTGTGATCACTAAGAATAACTATTTTATGGACATATCTGCATTAGGGTAGTTCTGCAAGTCACAGTAATGAAATGGCTACTGGACCAAGCCATCCGTTAGACATCTGACTAGTGTGAAACTGGAAATTTTTCTTCATTTTCTTCCTCTCCTTTTATTAGACTTTACGCATGTGCATATATACACCTAGGATGAATAAATACTAAGAGAATTAAGAAAAATCAAAAAAACCCACAGTGAAATAAAATAAGATTTTTTCCCACTCTTTGTCTCAAAATAGGATTCTCACACCTGTATGAATATCTGTAGGATTGGGCAGAAAAGGTTCCAAAGACACCACATTCTCAGATGTAAAACAGGATCTGACCTCTCCAAGCACAGCTGTGAGCTGCTGGTTTAATATGTCTGCAGTTAGGCGAAAGGCTATACACATAATCAACTGAAAACTGAGAGGTTTTAAGTAACAATTTGTCAGCCTCGGGGTTACTCTGAAGCACTCTTCACATCACCAGATGGAGAGTTCAGATGGCCAGATGACCTGTGAGATCAAATTGCCCTCACTGCTGAATTCTCAAAGCTTAAAATTATCTGTGTCATCAGTACTTCACTGTCCTTAATCCTTCATTTATTTCAGACTATTGCTATACTGGCTGCAAAATTATGATTAAACTTGCCTGTAAGTGCAGGTTCAATGAAAACAACACAATCTTGGGCTATTAATGTGTAGTACAAAGTTTCACAGTTCTATTTGAGGAATAGAATTTACTTTCTTTTTAACAACAGAATTAATTACTACAATCACAAAATATTATGTTAGTCTAAACTGTTAGTAAATCATAAAATTATCAGAATTTACAAACATTGGATTACCCTCTTCTGAGTACCAAAATCAAATTCACTATGCCAGCTCTGTAAAGGAAATCATAGAATCATAGAATCATAGAATCATAGAATCATAGAATCATAGAATCATAGAATCATAGAATCATAGAATCATAGGGGTTGGAAGGGACCTAGAAAGATCATCTAGTCCAACCCCCCTGATAGAGCAGGATCACCTATATCAGATCACAGAGGACTTTTTTAAAGGACTTTTTAAAATTTATTTTGGCTACAGGATGGATGGTCATTTGACAAATATTACTGTTAAAACAATACATAAATATTAAAGCAGCTCTGATGACTGCAATCTCTATGTCAATCTCTTTTATCTGAATTTAAATGAAGAATGCCTCATTTGAAGCTAATGAAGTTTACAGAATCACAGAATCATTATGATTAGAAAAGACCTTTATGATCATCAAATCCAACTGTTATCTAACTCTACCAGGGAAAGTTACTCAACTGTGAAACCAGAATGTGAGGATTTAGGTTATTTGGATACATTTATGTTGCTAAATGAAATGTCTGAGAGAGAATGCAAGTATTGCATCACTGATGTTCCACATGGTTTGTTAGCTTATTCCTTAGCTCTGTCCTGCTCCCAATGGCTCCAATCAGCTTCTCACAATGGTGCCTGGATGTGGTCTTCAGCTCCATTGAATCCCAAGACTGCTCTTGCAAAAGAGTGTGGACAAGACTGACACAGGTTTGTCTTCCTTGGCTCACATCACCTTCTAACACCATTGTGCTTTGGATTTTCCCATGTGCTTTCACGCATCCCAAAGCTGGAGCACACATTCTGGGTTTCATGCTACAAAAGCACTGTTCCAGTGGTCTACAGCATAACCCTCACATTCTTTTATTGACTTTGAACAGAACTTCCTCCCCTTTAATAGCAAAAGATAACAATTGTTTTGCAGGCCAGAAGGGCAAAAGCAAACCAAGGAATAACCCATACATTGAAGATGTGGCCTTTCTCTCTGCATAAGATAACCCTAGCCAGTAAAGAAAGTGAGCCTGTCCATTTCAGTTAGCCTTGGGTCTATGGACTAGAGCTCTGTAACTTAGTGACATGGACAGTTCAGCCAGAAGAACAAACATTCAAGATACTAGCACTAAGACACATAAAGTATGGCACCTGACCGACTGAGAGCAAGAGAGGTCAGAAATACAGAAGCAAAGAAAAGATTCATAAAAATGGCAGGGATCTGTTTATAACAGAGGGAGACATTTTACATTAGCTAGGGAGAAAGGAAACCTTGCAAAGTGGAGACAGATACACACCATAATTAAGGAAAGTATTCACAGAAATGAAGAGGGATTATAAATTCCTGACTGAACACAGAATTTGTATAAATCATTTTTAAGAATACTGATGAAACTCATATAAGCAAAAGCATGCAAGTATTACGCTGTATTGTGTAGATCAACATATTTCTTGTACTAGCTTTAGTAAAGTCTTGGCTAAAGGTAGACTTTGGGATCTTTGCATGTTTAGTGACTGCATCTGCTGCCACATGATCCTTGATCTTACAGGTATGGGAGTGGGTGGGCTTAAGCCACTTATAAATTAGCCAGTCAAAGCTATTGTGATGATCTAGGGCAACTATGCTGTGGCATCTCATTTATGTGAAAGGCAAAAAAAAAAAAAAAAAAAAAGAGTATCAGAATATGTGCCAGAGAGACCAATGGATCAGAGAGATCTGCAGCCAAAGAAAGCTTGAGAGCACATAAATCAAAGGCAGCAAAGGACAGAGAATTAGCATGAATGTATGCAATGGATTGTAGTTTTATTGGGATTTTAAAAAAATAATATTAATCATTAGCTCTTGAAAGCTGAGTGTTTATTATGAAGTTCCATTATTTATTGCAGTAACCTTGAAACACTGCAAATATTTGCAAAGTGCAAAGAAAGTATCAATATTATTTTTTGTTTAATGAGGAAATGAAGCTAGAAGAGAAAAAACAGTTTGAGATAAAAAGCTTTGCAGAGTAAAATTCTCAAGATCTACACAGAAAGAGAAAATTTTTGATTTCTGTGCAGATCCTTTGGATTCAATAGAAATAGTGTCTGTTGAAAATCTTGTAAGGCATCTCTATATATCCTTAGGAGTATACATACCTTGAAAATGTGATGCCTAGTAAATATACATGCAACAAAGAAGTCCAACAGTAACTAGAGGCTCTAAAAGTCACTGTCTCTCATCTTCATCAGAAGGATGTCAATAAATTAAGACCTTGGATTCTCAGGCTTGTGAGCAATACAAAGGGCTTTTTGTGCCTGCATAACTGCCTCTGAGTAGAAACAGCCACATGCACTTCTCTATGCCAATGCAGACCTACAAGAGCTACCTTTGCGTACATACAATGAAAATTTATCAGAAGATGCCAGAATATTCCCCACTGATTATTGTCAGCTATATTAATGCAATTACAATGGCTTGAATACTGTGGTACTTTCCAAGGACCTATTTATATAGCAGTCTATTACTACACTCTGACAACAGCAGCCCAAATTATGATGCACTTACTCACTCTGGAGAGTACTTTGTACCACAAGCAGTCTCACTTTGAATAAGGCATTCACGATCTGGCCCATCACCCTTTAATTATAGATGTTTCAGAGAAGAGTGAGCATCAGGGTTTACTGCACTATTTATAAAACAAGCTAACAGCCAAACATTGTAGGGCTTCTACTGCTTAAAAAAAACCAACAACTTTCCTTCCTTTTATGAGCTCTTCCACTGTGTACTTTAAACTCATTTGAATGTATCAAGAACATCATTGTAGTAATAGAGGCATCCACAGATGAGAAATAATCCCACTCTTGGAAAAATTCAGCAGTTAATTCAGATAATTTACAGTGTCTGTTTTGGAAATTAAATGCAATGTGTTTATTAATACTAGCAACAAAGCATTCTGCAATCATAGCATGCCATCCTACTGTAAAGCCTTTTAAGTTACGCTACAATAGCTATCACTGTGTGAGCTGAATATCCTCTGAAACACAAAGAGATCTGTCTTGATTGTCCCTTATACAAATGGGACTACACAGAAACACTAATCTACAGAAACCAGCCTCTATCTGGCAAAATCTAGGAGGATGCATTTTATCCCTATCTTTCCATTAATGGAGAGTTAGAGCTTTCCTTTGAAGTCTCTAACACTAAACATTGCCTGAAGTAGGACATGAGCCTGAAAGAAACAGTTCCTGGTTTCAGTAGGACAGGTGGCATTTTTCTCAGTGTGTTAGAGGAAACATAGAGGATCTATCTGGTCACTACTGAGAGGGAAAGATGGGGAGGTAGTCTTTATCAGGGAGTGTAGTGATAGGATGAGGGGTCATGGTTTTAAAATAAAAAGGGTTCATTTAGATCAGATATTAGGAAAAAATCCTGTGAGGGTGGTGAGACACTGGAACAGGTTGCTCAGAGAAGTTTTGGATGCCCCACCCCCTGGAAGTGTTCAAGACCATGTTGGTTGGGGCTTTGAGAAACTCCATCCAGTGGAAGGTGCCCCTGCCCATGGCAGTGGTGTTGGAACTAAGTGATCTTTAAAGTCTCTTCCAACCCAAACCATTCTAAGATTCTATGATATGGGAGGAGTTTCCATATCCCACATACAAGGAGAAGAAAAGGAAAGGTCACAGAGGTCTCCCAGTTTCACCCAGGGGAGGTTCAAAGGTCTTTCCTTTCCTATACACTGTTCTGACCTGACTTTGCAGCTCTTGATTCTCCACTGTTAATATCATAATGTGAATTTTGCTAGTTTCCCAGTTGTGCCCAATTCTATAATTCACACAGGATGTGCCCTTCCTCAAACTTACTCTTTGTGGCTCAGAACTAATACTGGTTTTGCTGAATTGTGAGTGCTTTTGTGTGTTATATAAAGGCTGCAGACTATATACAGTTATTAAAATACATACATACTCCATGCAGTTTTACCTCCAAAAAAACTATTTTCAGCTTTTACCCACTAAACTTTCTTCTCCATGATAGTTCCTGCTCTCTAGATACTTACATGTCCCTTTTCACTGTGGTTTATGAGTATGTCATTATGTAGCATGTTCTCTTTATCTTTATTTAGCCTTACAATAGCTTATCAGGCTGAAAATTATTACCCTCAGTCCAATAGGGAAGCCTTGACAGGCTTGTCAGTACTTCCTAAAGTTTACAGGGCATAACTCTCCTAACCATTACCTTCCCCTACCACTCCCAGAGGAAGCTGTTCACAGAAGCAAAAGGATTCTTCGGCAGTTACGTTTATCAGTCCCACCCCCCCCACCCCCCACCCCTCCCACCCCCCCCCCCCACCACCACTCCCTCTCGACCGTCCACCCCCGCCACTCG
>WTSP01009371.1:0-35276 GCA_025331215.1 Actenoides lindsayi | reverse complement strand
CATACCCCCCTTACCTCCCCTGGAGACACTCTGCACAAACCCACATTGTAAAGCCGGACCTCGAACCTCCCAGCCCCCCCACCCACCCGCCACAACCCCCCCCCCCCCCCCCCCCCCCCCCGCAAACGGAATAATCTATCTTTGCTTTAGCAAAGACTTCCTTTAGGAAGTTTTGCAGATGTAATTGCTTCTATGTGAGAGTATTTCACCCTCCAGCCATGCCAGTAAACAAGGGACTTTCTTTTCACCCCATGTTTCTAACAAGTAGAGTTAAACTGGCAAAACTTCTAAGTATACAAACAACAAAGAAAGAGAGGTTTGTCCATGGATGTAAAGAAAGGGCATGACAAAACAGAGGACTGTTTGGGTACAAAAGGTATTTACTTTGTGTTCTAAAGCCAAGCACTAGAACAGCTCGGTAGTTGCTCTCAGCCTTTACCAGATATTGACAGGATCTTGGGAGATGTGAAAATTTCTTGGAGAAATAGCTGGAAAACTTCATGTTGAAGAGAAAAGGGACAATCACCCTTGCATTTAATATGTTCCCACTGCCTATAAGGACAGGTGCATGAAAAAAATTGTTCTTGCTTGTGCCAAGGTTTCATCTTAATTGGAAGTAGTTTCTTTTTCTCCAGGTACTCTCTGTGGAGCAGAGCAGACTGCTCTACAAGGTCACAATATAGAGATCAGAGACTACAATAAAAGGTAAATATCCCTTGACGTCAAAGATGAGAATCCCAGACACACAGCTATGCTTTCTGGCCTCTGTACATGAGGAAACATTGCACCATGATATGAAGTGGAGTTCAGAAAGCCTAAGTAAGGTGCTGAATGAGTATCAGCCTAGTGTCATCTAACACAAAATATTAGGCACAGGGGCTTAAAGGAATTTAGGTCATCTGACTCAGACAATCAGTTCACTGAGTCCATCACAAATACTGCTTTTAAACACCCTGTTTTGGAGAAGAACTTAAGAGTGTGTAATAGAAATTACTTGATTTCTAATAATAGTCAATTAGAAGTTCTCCTCTGTAATTGTATTTGGAAATGCAATGTAAGTGCTTCTGTTGGAAAAAGTTAATTTGTCTTTATTTTCCTATGATTTCTAAAATTAGATGAGAATTAAATGTCATGTACCTTTGGAATGTGTATGTTTGGTAACTAACAAACTCACTTTGTCACTGTTTATGATCTCAGAATTCTTTCCATGGAAACTATTATAAGGTCACTACTATCATCAAGCAGCAATGAATGCTGTTCATATTTTAGAGAGTCATTAGAGAAAGGACAATCCTAAAGTATTAAAACCCATTTGGGTGTTCAGAAGGAAAGGAATGTATAGTACTTTTTTGTGTATATATGTGTTTATGTGTTCATAGATAGACATTTTTGGCTTCCAGGTGCGAAGTCATGCATACCATTTCTTGTAGAAGGCTCCTTGTCAGTTGGCAAAATTTGTTGGGTTCTTAAACTACATCTTCATAAGTGGCATGCATTTAAATGAAGACAAAGCCTATAAGGTACTGTATGGTGTCTGTTTCCATTAACACCTTTTAAGGTTATCCATAACCTTGTAAAACTGAGGTGTTAGTTCACTGAAAGCCAGATTCTGAATTGTCTCCTCCAGGAGTACAAAGAGGGCTTTGAGTGAATGTACCTGTAGTTTACTTCCACCGGAGTAGTTTCATTGCACTACTAAGCTGATATAAAGGAATCCTCAAAGAAAAATATAGTGCAGGACTCATTTATTAACGTAAGCTGTTCCTGTGGAAAATTCTGATATTTACTCAAAACTAAATTTTAAAAAAAAACCCTAAAAACCCAAACTTGATATTTTTTTTCAATATTTCATCATGTAAGGGACTCTAGCTTATTTCAGTGTATCTTGTAGCACTTTACACTACTCCATAGCATAAGACTTCACCAGCATACTGGAACAATTTTAAAAAGTTTTATTGCATATGCATGATTATATGTATAATTCAGCTAATGAGTCTAACTTAGACTCTCTGAAGAACTATCACTGATTGATAGTAGCACTGGAAGCAAAGGAGAAAACATTGTCAATAGAGAACGCTACTCACACATGCACACAAATATATATCATAGGCATCAGCAGAAGACTTTCATCAGTCAAGGCATTTGTTCACACTTTTCTACTATTATCTGCTAGCAAGTTTTCACGTTAGCTCAAACTCTTCTCTAGCATTTGAGAAGATTTAATTAAAATAAAGCAGCAAACTGTGAATTTCAAGATCTGTATTAAAGCAAAAAATATAAATACAAGGATGGATTTGTGATGATAAGTTGAACAAGGAGGTTTAAGATTGTTTTACTCAGTTTTGAAAATGAAAAATAATGGATAAACAAAGGTGCCTAATACTTTGATCTGTTAATCTCATAGATAAAATTATAAATGTAACTACTTGCAGCTGTTTGCTAATACAGACTCCAGGTAATAGTAGTTGGCAAAGATAATAGTTTTATAAATATGTATGATATAACATTCACCTTAGGGTGCCAGAGTACCTCAGCTTGTTATAGCAAAAGATGTGCATCATTTCCCTTTTTTTTCCTCCCAAGTGGATTTCTCTAGTCTTACCAAACTAATGATAGTGAATTTTGTTCTAAAATTGTTTCACTTTGTTCTAAATAAGACTGCCTTTTTGCTCATTTCTTTTTCTATAAACCATCAGAAGCATATTAATTTGTATTAATGACAGAATCACAGAATTCATTGGGTTGGAAGGTACCTTTAAAGGTCATCTAGTCCAACTCTCCTTCGTATTAAAACTTCATATTATCAATCTGTCTGTCTCTGAGGTATGCCTAGTTTACTGAAGATGAACTTACCTCAGCAATTTCATACCTTTATTTATGCATGTCATCTTTTGATTAATTTGCATATGTTTTTTAGATTTTTTTCACCATTTTTTAAAGTGACAGTGAAAAATGTTACTATGTGTCTTGTTTCACACACATGTATATGTACAAGAAAGCTTAAAAAGAAACATTTTTATATATCTTAAATCATAGCCAAGAGGTTTTATATAGTCTGATGCTTAAGTGAGTTGTGCTGTTTATGAAGAAAAGTGACTATTTTTTATTTTTTTTCAGTGCTGACCATGAATTTACAGTTATTTGTATTATCTATCCTTCTGTTTATTTTCTTCCAGGCTTCCAACCATCATTGTGGCAGCAGTAGCTGTATTCTTGAGAGAGTAATTTATACCTGTGGCATTATTCAGACAGAGAACGTCACAAGTTATATGGTTTTCCAGACTTCTTGAGCAGTATGTCAAGAAAGGGGCAGGACATCTTGGACTGCGTGGAATGATTGAAAACTAGGTGATAAAAATCTATGTGCCCTCCATTGAGAGTTACTGTAACACCGAGAAAATACCTTATTCACACTCCTAACTTTAGCATCCTTTGGCTGATTTTATCAGATTTGACACAGAGATAAAGATCCCAAAGATAAATGTTTTTCTAGAAGTCCCACTAAAAAACAAGAAAAGACAATTTGAAGATAGATGCCCTAAATGTGAGTTTATCTTAATTGCAGACACCTTCATTGAGGAGCTTGCAATATATGTTGCGTGTTTGTCCACCAGTCACCTTTTCAGACTACAGTCAATGACAATCTCAAGTGGTAGTCATCTGTCTAAATATAGACATCTAGTGCCACATGCAATGCCCTAATGTATTTCTTCTAGCTTCCAGCTGCCACTTCAGAAGACCATGCGGTAGGCACTTATCATACCATGAGGATGGTTCAAATACCTTATGAATTACAAAGGGCAACTAAATCAAGCTCTGGATCTCTACTGGCTATAGTGGGCACTTAGATGGCTAAGTCTGGCTGTCTGAATTTGTGCTAAATCCTAGCCCAAGTGGGGGATGCAGCTGCCTCACATCAGTGCCATTGTGAACCCTACCTCCTCACTGCTGCTCTAGAAGAGTGCAGGTTCTATAAATCCTGTCTGCTGGCCCTATTCCCTTTCATTTGGCTTCTTGACTGAAGAAAAGCTGCAATGTAATTTCATAGGCTTTGAAAACCATGACTGAAAAGAATTATAAATGTCCCAACTCTGAAAAAACTGCTCATTAAAGTTTTCAACCAACAGCAAGGCTCCCATGCTGAGGGTGCTGGGATTTGCCTATCCTAGAGCTCACCAAGCAGCTTGTCTCATGAAAGCTGAGAATATGGAGCTAGAGCAAAAGCAGTGAAGAAAGCCACAGCATCCCCCAAGTGACCCCTTTTAAAATAAAATAGGAGTGAAATAAGAAGGCAAAGAGTACATTGGTGGTTAGCCAGCAAGAACAGACTTCTGTTACAGTCCTGGCCATCACTCCATCCTCAGGCTTTACTTTTTGAGCCTTAGTTTTGAAGTTTTCCCCAAACTCATTGGATAAACTGCATATTTGGTCAGAATGAATCAATATGTGAGGGGCAAATACATTCTTCTGGGCTAGAACTTTTCATTTGACTTTATCCTTCAGAAAGCATCCCTAACACCTACCAAACATCTAAGAGGTTGCTCTTTTAGCAACTATGGAGGATTCACTTCAGTTCAGGAGGTGATCTGCCTCAGTTAAGTTGAACTGTCTGTTAGCAAGTACCATCCTCTGCCTTTTGCAAGAGGTTTATGAAGACTTACCATGAGGCAGTACCAGCCACCTCCTGCCGGCCTTCACTCTGTCCTTCTCCTCTTCCTCTCCAGGCCTGAGTCTCACTTGAGCTTTCAGGAGCCCTGCTCCTGATCTGCCTCCTCACATCTATTCCCTCAGATCCAGATGTTATTTCCTCATCCATGGCAAGGGGAGGTAACAGGTGATTAATTTGCTTAACTGGCAATTGGACAGACTGCCTCACTGGCAGCTACATTTTCATTTCATAGTAATGGCCTATATGGGTCTCATTGAAATCTCTCTGGTGTGCCTCTCCAGAGCTGCCATAGCTCTTGATTGAACTTTGTGTGATGCTGGCATTTCCCTTCAAGCCAATTTTCATTTGTAGCTCAGTTAAAGGAAATTTTTTCAACCGTTTTGTGGGAAAAGTAAGTACTGGCATATGACCCTTCTGCTTCCAGCCCGATTTCCCTTCATTAGAGTCTCCTAAGTGACAGGCACCGTGACAATTATGTGGACATTTATGCTTTTGAGACAGACTTTAATTCCAAGGTGTGTGATCTGCTATGACCAGAGCAGTCTGCATATGTGGGACATGGGACAAATGACAGAACGTCTAAATTGTGAATCCTGCCAAACGGTAGGGGAAAACAAAGTTGCTTGCCTGGTAATATTTGAAAATCCTGGTTTTGAAAGACCACCAGGCTGTGCTCCCATACAGATGTGTACAGCTACAAGAAGTCAGTTTAGAATTCCCTGAAAATCAGTGGAGCTAATGGGCATTTTGCAGAAGTGATTAATCTGACTTATTTTAGATACTTTTCAAATGAGATGAATGGTTCCCTAAAAATGCCTATTTTTCTCTATGGAGGATGCTGAGCAACTCAGATGTTGAATTCTCCATCACAGACATCTTTGGTCAGATGAATGTCCCATCCATTGGTTTTATAGATAAGGTGAATAAGGGTTTTTTGAGTGTCCTGGTATGTACTGAATTAATGGAAAAAAACAAGGGGCAGTGGGCTCCATGTGGAAGGCAGGAGGTTCCCTTGGAATGTCAGGAAATGCTTCTTTGATGCGAGGGTGACCAAGCACTGGCACAGGTTGCTCAAGAAGGTTGTGCAGTATCCATCCTTGGAAATAGGAAATATTCTAAAACCATCTGGACATGGTCCTGGACAATTTTCTCTAGGTGGCCCTCCTTGAGCAGGAGGTTGGACAAGATGACCTCCAGAGGTCCCTTGCAACCTCAGTCATTCTGTGGGTCTGTGAACTGTTTAGGTATCTCAGTCCACTTTCTGTATCTCGTATCAATCATTCTTCATTCTCATTTCTACTGGTGAGAAATTGTGCAAGAAAAAATAGTGTAAAATGACAAATATTGTTCCAAATAGTGTAGCAGCAAAAATTTGTGTTATTGTGTGGCCAACTTTTCATTATTTCTTCGCAAATACAAAAAAAAGCAAAAAAAAAAAAAAGCAGAGCAGTTGAAAAGGTCAAGCCTTCTCATTTTGCCATATATTAGTGAATTAGTACCCCTGAGTGACCTTGATTGGCACTTTATGAACATTAACAGCCTTGATAGTCTTTACTAATTGCCATGCTTCTCAACTCTGGGAATACCGGAGACCCATTTCTGCCTTTATTAATTTATATATTTATTATAGCATTGTTTCCTACTCTATAATGTAGGGAGAACATTCATGAAACTGTCCTGTGGGATCATCTTTTCAGAACATTTTTTTCTCACTGAGGAAAAACTGTTCTGTGTTACACATTGGATTTTCTGGCTTTACGAAGAAAATGCTGCAGGGGAGGTGGGCGTGGGGAGAGAAGGGGCACCTTGCATTCATCTAACAAAAAGAAATCCTCAAATCAACAACCTTTGATGATGTTTTGTTTTAATCTTTTTATGTAAGTAAGGTTAGTTCAGTATGTAATAATAGGCTGTCTTGACAACAAAAGGCTGAATCAACACAAAACATGATTGGAATTATGCATGTCAATTATAATGAATCTCATTATGCAACACAAAGTCTAATTCTATTGTAAAGGTCTGCAGTCTGCAGTCTTAAGGCTGATGTCAATGCTGAACAATAACTGCCCTCTCCTCCACCTCATAGCCATAAAGAATAAATATAAACCTCATTTCTGTAGCTTTTTAATATGCAAATTTCCTTGGGGTAGGGGAGAAGAGAGATTTCTTCTTTTAATTAAAAAGAGAAAACTGCCCTAGTCTTAAAGCAGTCCATCATGTCCATGGCTTCTTTAGCTTTAACATTTTGCTTCTCACAGGGAAAACTGAAGTGGTGATATTAAGTTCTCTCCTTGCATCAAAATAAAACTCAAGAATGATAATGTCTCATATTGTACCACCCCAGTATTGTGTTTATCAATATAAAAAAAAGAAAATTGCATAGCTGTAGTGATTACTCTCTAATTTCTAGCATGAAGGTTACAGTGATAAATGTGATTAGCAACACCTTTATTGAAATACAGGGTGTAGGGGAGTTGTTTTGTTACAATTTGTTATTTCCCCCATTATTTATTGCAAGTATTTTGACACTTGTAGTTGAAATGTCTAGATTTGGGAGTTTATTTTGCAATAATAAATACAAAGGTGGATTCTTCTTTGTGAACACATGATTGGAATGCTGCTTCAGCTCTTAAATACTGTTCCATAATTCATTGTTAAATAGTGGATAACTTCAGCTGGAAGCAGGTATATAATGGGCATTTTTATTTGCTGAAAGAAAACTCTGTTGTGACACTATGTGACTTTGGTGGATTGGATTATATCAGCAAGTGGTAGGCAAATAAAATTCAAGACTTAGAGTCTTCAAACTGCCATGTAGCAAGATTAGATGAGCACATTATAGGGTGGAAGAAAAGTCTGCACGCCTTGCACTGAAACTGGCCTGTGGTCATCAAAGAATACTTCACAGAATGCACCAGTCAGTAAGTAACCTTTTGGGTTACTGGTTATTTTCGACAAGCATTATGAAGAGGTGCTGCAGTTGACAGTAAAACTTGTAGGCATGAACACCTTCACTCCACTAGACAGAACTATTGAATGAAAAACAACTACCAGGCCTGCATTGTAGTTTTGTAAGAGAATTCATGGCTCAGGGCTAGTTTACAAACAGGCTTGTAGTAAAATATCCATTTGTAGTTGCTGTAAGCTGAGTCTTTAAACTCGTAATTTAAAGTAAAATTAAAATGTTGATTTCAAAATAGTTGATGCATAATTGCTTTGAACTCACACCTTCTTAATAGGTCATAGTTATTTACTTTTCCTTTTAGAAGAGAAACTATAAACAAATCTTCAGTATCCTTAAGGAAATTCACAGTTACTAGACCTAGGACAGTTCTTCAATATGAAATCAGCACAACACACTGAACTTTTCTCATTTAGAATTTCTGGCAGCTGTCGTGGGAAAAGTATTATTCAGACAAGCTTAGCAGGCTGAGAAAAAGAAGTTCCTAAAGCTGGGCATGAAATGTATTATCCTTTCTGGCTATTTCTGAAAAACTTTACATTTGTACCAGCAGAATGTTACTGTAACTATGAACAGCAAAAACATAGTAGACCCAACTGGAGAAAGGATTAAAGATACTAAATTGACAAATGTACAAAGAATACTTCCTTGTAGGTAAAAAGTAGATTATCGTTATTATTGCTCTTGTTGTTACCATCATCTTCAGCAGTGCATTTTTCCAGTAGAAGGAAAAGAAAAACAGAGAACAAACCAGCACCCAGGCCATTTCCTTGAAGAATGTGATTCCCTCTCAATTGCTTGCAAAGATCTATGGGATCTTTGTTTACCGCCAACCTTTTTGAATTAGTTGTGTGCTGTTTTCTTCAGCAAGAAGAGGATGAGGCAGGAAACGACAGAAAAAAAAAAAAAAAGACTAGCTGTTTTGCAGGGTCGGATGAAAGACCTCCTATTAGAGAAAGAAAAAGAAGAGGGGGGAGTTTCCAGCGCCAGGGGCACAAAAGGAAAGCAGGCAGCTGGAATTCGTTGTCAACTCCCAACATAAAGTGAGTGTGCCTGGGCTTGTTGTAGAAAGAGGGGGATAAGGGAATGGGAGGGGAATGGAGTTTAGTGAACTTCAGGTCTGTTTTGCACTGCATCTCACAACTGTTTATACACCACTTTTGTACAACTGTTGCAGAGCGTATAGATCAGGAGTCAACAGTGCACTCCCAACAGTGATACCTGGAGACCAGTAACTAGTGATGTACTCCAGGGGTCAGTACTGGGTTCAGACCTGTTTAACATCTCCATTAATGATCTGGGTGATGGGGCAGAGGCATCCTCAGCAAGTTTGCAGATTGCACAAAAATGGGAGGAGACAGTAATAGGTGAGAGGGTCGTGCTGCCATCCTGAGGGACCTTGACAGGCTGGAGATATGGGCTGACAGGTACCTCATGATGTTCAGGAAGGGGAAGTGGAAAGTTCTGCATCTGGGGGGGAATAACCAGACACCAGCATATTCTGAGGGCCACCTAGCTGTAAAGCAGCTTGGAAGAAAAGGCCCTGAGGATCCCAGTGGACCTCAAGTTAAACTTGAGCCAGCAATGTACCCTTGATGCAAAGAAGACAAATGGTATCAAGGGCTGCATTAGACAGATTACTGCCAGCAGGTAGAGGACAGCGATCCTTCCCCACTGTTCAGTACTGGTGAGGCTACACCTGGAGTACTTTGCCCAGTTCTGGGCTCCACAGTACAAGAGACAAGAACACACTGAATAAAGCCCAGTGAAGGGCCAATGATGAAGGGACTGAAGCATCTCTCTTATGAGGAAATGTTGTGAGAGCTGGGACTGTTCTGCCTGGAGAAAAGTAGGCTTGGGGGAATCATATTAATGTATACAAATACATGAAGGAATAGTGCAAAGAGGATGGAGACAGGCATTTTTCAGTGGTACCTACTGACAGAATCAGAGGCAATAGTCACCAGTTGAAGCTCAGGAGGGTCCCTCTAAACATCAGGATACACTTTTTGGCTGTGAGGGTGACCAAGCGCTGACACAGACTGCCCAAAGATGTTGTGAAGTTTCCATACTTGGAGGTAATCAAAGCCTGTCTGAATAAGGTCCTGGACAACAGGGTCTAGGTGGCCCTGCTTGAACAATGAGCTGGACAAGATGACCTCCAGAGGTCCCTTCCAACATTAACCATACTGTGACTCTTTGATTCTCTTAATGAATCAACCAAGAGCTCTTCCTGATTCAGCTGCTTCAGCTAGTTTTCATTATGCCTATGGGAATCATGGTCAGCATCCCACCACCGACTGTCTTCATGAAACTTAGAAGTTACAAGAATTGCTCAAATTCTGGATTTTCTTGGGAAAGAGGGGAGAGATGTAGGTAACAGTACACTTTTTCTGATGCTACTACCAGCTTTGTATTGCTGAGGTGTCATCTGTGTATGTAGCAGTGCATATGCTTTCTTTTCTAAATTCTGTCTTATTTTTCCCTTCTCTTCCCACGGGGAGCTGCGGGACTGCACGCTGCCTGTCTGTCCTAAATTTCACTTCTTGCGCTTATCACTCTCTCTGAATGCAGACATGTTAAAAATGAGCCACTCTGTTTACCGGTAAACTCATTAATAGATGTGTGGCACAGTGTGGGTGAGGACTTCACCTCACAGCTGGCACCAGTGTGTGATGCAGTCTATTGCAGACCGCAGCGAGTGTGCATGGAGTCAGCACTTGGTGGGAAGAGATGGTTACAACCAGCAGCAATCACTTTCCTTTTTCTCATGTTTTGTCTCTAATATGGAAAATAGAAATAATCAGAGACAGTTACCATGTCACAAGCAATTTGAATTCAGCATGCTCCCAGGTGCAGTACCAGAGGCCTACATTGTCCAATAGACTCTGAAATTGTGACAGCTCCCAAAACCAGGAGGAGCATGGGTCTATACTAAGAAAGCACTGGAAGGATACTTCAAAGCAACAAAGACCTGAGATTTCTTACTGTGATGATCTGAACATTGCCTCAAGACCTGGTTGGGTTTGTCACCAAACAGCATCACTGCATAACAAGTTTGGGCCTGTGTCTATGTTTGAAGTGCAAATAATGATCTACCCAGACTATGGGGAATGGATTGGAGTGTTAGAAGGGCATGCTTAGATTTCAGATTTTTTCCCTGGCATTTTTGTATATCAAAACCCAGCTAAAATAATGATATCTGCAATTCTTTGGGATTACTGTACTGTAATATCTCACTTTGGAATCTGGAAAACTATCATGAGCACATGAATCTTTAAGGTACTGTAATAGGCATCTGGAGACATAAATGATCTCCTAGAAAGGGTGGCTACTACCTGAAAAAAGTCATTATAATTTTCTGTCAAACAGAAAAGTAAATAGCAATGTAAACTAATATGATGGATAAATGATAATAGCAATAAATAAATAAATAACAATGTAAATTAAATTATTAAATAAATTGTGATATAAACTAACCAGTGGATGTCTGCATTATCAGCAGCAGGTGTCAGGTACTGTACACCCAGATCTTTGATTGCCTTCCCAAAAGCCATCTTCTCCTAGGCAATACTTTATTTTCACACACACATTGTTGTATTAGAAATAAAACTAGACTGCAGGTTTCTCTGGTCTGTGAAGCTTTTCTTCTGCAGCATAGACAAAGCAATGTATAGGCTGAGTAGGTGACTGTAGACTAGCTAGAGGATTCCCTGGGGAGTACTTTGTGCATGGAGACTCTCTCTGAAGGCCAGGCTCCCAGTGCTCATGGTTTCCTGTACCCAAGTTGTTAAAAAAAGAAGTCAAAGGCATAATGGTGTCTGCAGTGACAGACTGAAGAAAGAACAGTCTGTAATGGGGCACCAGTGCAGACAATTCTGTTTGGTGCAAAGAGCCATCAGCCTTTTGGGCAAAACAAACTTACTATTCCTGTAGAAAGCAGGATGACCAGTAATTAGAGAGCCTCAAGCTTTGGACATCTACATGCCCATACTTTTTCTGCCACAGACCACCTCTCTGACCTCTGGTGTGTCATTTAAGGCCAAAACCCTCCAAGCTTTTATACACTTTACCTTTGTTGAACTCCAGTTCTGGCTGGCTCATCAGGTAAGCAGAGTTGGTATTTTGGAAGCCTGGCAGCTTGCATGTGTAGTCTTAGCTCTAATAAAAGATCTTGGCCAATCAATAGGGAAGCAGAGGGTGTCTGTCACTATCTAAAGAGGCAGCACTGTAATACAGAGCTGGCTGCAGCTTTGAACAGAATGGATGGGTGGGGATGGACTGTGAGGTAGCTCAGCTGCTTCTCTCCCTTAGGAGTGCAGACCCCGAAGAGGGCAGTGGCAGTGGGGTGGAGCGGGAGAAACGGAAGGATGATAGAGTACACCTGCTTGCTTCTCCAAGAATGTCTAGCTCAGTTTAATAGGCTTTAAAATATGGTCCACGTGAGGATGAGAAATATATTTGCAACCCTGAGTGTGGTCTTAGTTTATAGAGAGCTAACTAGGTCTATTGGTCACATTTTTCTATCAGACATGTGGCAAACTGCAATGCTATTCAGAAAAACCTATTACTTTTACTACAATATATATACATACATTCCAGTGGACTCTTCAGTGTGCAGTGATCTTTTTCAGTTTAATAAATAGCAACACAAGAATTACCAGCTCTTTGTGTTTTAATCTGTGAAATGCAGTTGGCAGAAGTGTTTAGTGCAGGATTTTATTTTTAGTTTTATAGCTATTTGATTATAGGCAAATGAAGACCATGCAGTACACTGAGGATATATGCATGATAATTATGGAGATGAGAGATTTTAATTCAAGAAAATAATCTTTGGTTTCAAAAAATTGTACCTTTAACATTCTGATTAGACTAAGCATCCACATAATGAAGCTCTTGGTGTACATTTTATATAAATGGAAGGAAATGTAGGTGCCTAAGAAATAGTAATTATGAAGTCTCTGAGCTGAGACATCTAGATCCAGCCTTGTAACAAAGCAGAGAATTTAGAGCACGCTTTATGTTAACCACTTATCAGGTAAACCAGTGAGTTCCAGTTTACCTTTGGGTCTTGCTTTTCAGAAATTAGGGGACATATTTTGACAATTATTTTTAAGACACAAGCTTCTTGTAAACCAAAATTGTTCTCATGGAAATAGTCACAACATACTTGTAAGATGGGAATGTTCCTGGAGAAGGGGAACAGTTGATAAGTAAAATACCCTTCCATATAGATAAAACACAAATACATTAATTCAGTATATAAATAATTGCTATTACTGACAGCTGTGCTGTTCATAAATTCTGAAAGGTACTTCTCAAATAAGCAATTATTTTAAAACAAAATATTTACTAATTCTGATCTCCCCTCACAATTGCTGCGTTATATTATGATTTGCAAGCACATAGTACACTACAATATATGAAAGAAAAAAAGAAATCCCTACAGAATTGGTGTGTGAACAGGAAGCTATTGAATGATGATTTATGCCTGGAATAATCGCTACCATGAGCTCCTTTAGAGTGTGCAGCTGGAATTAGAATTCCTGAGGAGGAATCCTAAGCAAAGGGCTGCAGCAAGATCTGTCTTTTTTTTTTTTCCTTTTTTTTCTTTCAAACAAAAAAAGCCCCATCTCTCCCTGTCTGGACAGAATGGTACTGTCCCAGACAGAAAGGTCCCCATAGGCCAAGCTATTCATGTAGCACCAGGCTGCTGGAAGTACCAAGCTATGGCAGGGAAGGGGAGAAAAACCAGGGAAACAACTGTAGTGTCTGCATGACAATTAGCATGATACAGATTGGCTTTGCTTGCCTATCCTGAAGGAAAAGAAAGAGGAAGAGGCAATAGAGAGAGAAAGAAAAAGAAAGAAAAGACAAAGACAGAAGAAAAGTTAAAAAAGAGAAAAATAATTAGGATTACATAAGGAAATATTTCCAGTCTTCAAATTTAAATATGAGTAAAAAACACAAGGCAGCAAATCAGTCCTTTTCCTGAGTTATTTTGTAAAGTGTTTAAAATGTTATTATTTTTCTTTAGAAAATATTCAAAATCATTTTCTAAATAAATGTGTGAAATAATTCACTAAGCATGTGCAAGGTTCCCTGTCTGACTGTGTCTCTTAGTGCCTTCCTCTTTTTTCAGGCCTTTTATAACCGTTTCTCCACACTGTTTAAGAAGACCACAATTGCACTTGAGCTTCTTTGACCAAAGGATCCATTTTAAGAAATTTTAAAATCCCTTTCAATGAGGACAACATCAAAGAGAGCAGGTGTAAGTGAATTCACTGAATATTATCCAGTGTGTCAGTAATAAAAACATTTTTTCAGGGAAGCATTGCAGGGTGATGTATGGGGTTTTATGCACATCAGTACTTGTAAAACCAGCAGGAATAGTCAATGTATATATCTGCATGCTGAAAGGGAATAGGAATGGCAAGGAAACACTCTTTTATTATGTTCCTTGAAAAAGGAACATAATTTTTTCAGCAATGGAAAGAAATATTTTTTTATCATTATGAAAAATCATGTATATAAGAAGTGGCTCCTTAATTATAATTTGAATTATTTTAGTGGTATTGTAGTCTAGGAAAGAGTCATCATTCCCCTGTTTCTCTCTACCCCCTCACACTCTGCTATTCATGATTTTCCTGTCATGCAGACATGCCAACTGTGTTCTCTCCATTATTATTTTATTCCACATTTTATAGAGCACTGTATCTTCACTTTTGGTTAATGTAAACAAAGAGATCAGCTTAAATTTCCTGTGATCAACAATAGTTTAAAACATCCTTATGATGCATTTCTTGTCTTTAAAAGCTTTTACCTTTTATAATCTTTAAGACTCACTAACCATTATTACCCTACATACACAATCACAATAAAAGCTTTGCACAAAGAAGAGTACCAAAATGCTTGGCAAACCACCTAACCTAAGAAAATATTCCTACTAAATAATATATACTAAATACATGCAGACCAATTTGTGTGCATTCATATAGAGATGCATCTAGACACGCATATACAGAAGTTTATATAGTCATTTATAGATAAAGGCTTTTCATTTTTTGTGATTGAAACTTTAAACCACCATTGGCTTCCTTGGGTATCCAACAATATTTGGCAACTCTCTGAATTTGGCCCTTCACGACATTTCAGGTTGCATTTCCCATTTCGTTTGGTTTCTTTGCCCTATGTGGAATGAGTTGTTCCAGTTGATCTGATGAGTATCTCAATATTTACCTCAGCTAAGCCTTGGCCTCCAGCACCTTCAATGGGGAGGCAAAATGGGAAGTCTTTTTGAAAAAGGAGTCAGACTGAAAGTCTTAGTCAGTGTAACACTGTGTTATGCAGTATAAGGGCAGATTCACATGGTTAAGCTGACAGGACCAGCTGACTCACTGACCCTGAGCTCCCCTTCTCCTCCATCCTTGGTGCATGCTGATGTCCCCTCACTCAGGCTAACTCTGCAGCTTGTCTGACCCTTCACAGAGAGCACTCTGCTGTCAGGAAAACCCCCAGAAGTAATGGTGTGAAACAGAAGAACATGGCCAATGGGATATGCTCTGCCTGGAGGATGTGACAAAGTAGGTACCACAGGGGTCTATTCTTGGACCTGCATTGCTTAACATCATTATCAGTGACCTGAAGGAGGTGACAAAGGACACCCGCATTAAGTCTGCAGATTACATGAAATCGAGGGGACCATTCAATATGCCCAGTGGTAGGGCTGCCATCCAGATCGGCGTAGAAAGACTGGAGGCATGGACAAACAGGAACATTGTGCAATTCAGCAAGAATAGATCGTATATCTGGGAAAGGACAGTCTATTGAAACGATAAAGGCTGAAGAAGGGACTACATGGGGCCATCTGCCATGTACTTATACATATCATTCTTCCTACCAAGGGACTGGGAATAACAGCTGGGTGTTTTCCTGGAGGTTTTTTCTAACTTTATGAATGTAAGTGCAAAGAAGAAGGAAGATCTTTGTGTCTCTGTTGTTCTGTAGTCTTCAAAGAATTTTGAAGTCCTCACTGATTGTCTCTATAAGCAAACCAAATTGTTCTGCAACTGTAATCTGTTGTAAATTAGTATTTAATCAACCATAATTCCACATGCATTTTTGTTACACAGGTTGCAATTCAATGTCTGTTTGAAAATCATTCATAAAAATATTAAAAGATAAAATAGGCAGAAAATTGACCAGCAATTCTGCTCATTAATATTTTCTGCCTATGTCTGCGATGTCTCAGCTGTTTTTTAATTCATTTCATACATACATATTTTATGAAGTGCTAATTTTTAATCAGAATATTATGTAATACTTAGTTGAACTAAGTCAAACTCCCAAGAAACACGAGAAATTATATTACGTCCATTCAGTAATCTGTACCAGCTAAACTGTCACTGAATAGTATCTTGTCAATAACAGGAATATCATGTGGTGATGAACACCATATACACTAACTCTGACTTTTAATTTTAGGCTACATTTTTTCTCCCAAATATACACACAGACAAAGAACAGATTTTTCCCATCTTCACAACATCTAGTCTGGATACTTAAAGTCCAAACCCTCTCTGTTAAGGTTGATGGATGGGTAACTCAACTTAGAATCTAAATGGAGCTTTTTGAACTATAGGATTGCCATGCCAGCCATACTCCCAGTTAGTATTTCTGCACATGAACATTTTCTTCTATTTTAACATCTTGCAAGAAATTAAGTCAATTAGAGTAGCAGAAAGCGATGGGTTAGATGTTAAACTTGTGGAGGAAATATTTTGATATGGTTCCTCTCTTCCAAATTGCCTCTCATCTTCCTCTTTTCTTTTCATCCTCCTCCAAGCAATATGATACACAATAGATGAAATAGATGAGTAGGTTCTTTGTGACTCAGAACCTCCCTAAGAGAAAAGGGAAAATGTCTGTTTAAATTTGCCATGGGAATATACTGACTCAGCACAACCTCATGCCACTTCTCATTTCTCGCCTGGCCTATGATCCTCATCTAGTCACTCCTCCATTCCTTCCCTCCTGGACTGAGTTAGAAGCTGTTAGCACTACATTTCCTAATTAGAGGGTTTGTGGCACAGCCTACAGTGACAGAATCTGCAAAAGAACCTGAAAGGCAATTTGTCACAGTCAGCCTGATTAAACATGGGCACTTTCAGGGCATCCTCATCCATCTTCCATGGAGACTTGATGGTCATAAAACATATTGACAACTGTGGGATGCAATATATATTAAGAAAGCTTTCCATTGTAACCAAATGTCATCCCTTTAGATGAAAATGAAGATTTTCATATTTACATCTTATAAAAGTCAAAAGTCCATGGGCATGTTTTCCCCTGTAACATCTGGAAATATCTCCACTGGAAGATGGCAAAGCGTTGGTTAGACTCAGAATTTGTCGTGCCATTTTCAATGATGGTGAAGTTAAGTGTAAATAAAAGCATCCTTTAAAAAGTTTTAATAAAATATTATTTATGCTCTTTTCATTGTTCAACTCAGGACACCAGGGATGGATTCACCCATTATTTTATTTACCAGCATGCCACTGATTGCCAGAGGCACCAGTTCCTAGTAAGACAACTTCAGAAAGCTAATTATGGGTGATGTGACAAAGACTAAACCACTAGCAACTCAGATGCCTCCCCAAGGAAATAGTAATTTAGTACTATAGCAGACTATTCTGTGCTAATTGTCTTGAATCTAACTACAGTTAGAGGCAACATGATGTCTGTGATTCCTGAAAAGTCATATTGTCTTCCTCCTTTCAGATTCTGCAGCAGGTTGATCTGAGACCCCTGTCCTGTGGCTGTTTAATGAAATCCTTGCTGTTGTGGTGTCAGTCCATTCAGCATTTTAAAATTGCTGCAGAATTTGCAGTCCAGATGCTTTTAGAGTGAAGTAGCACCAACTGATTGAAAAATTGCTGCTCTGACCTCTTTTGAAGATGCCTACCTGCACAGAAACAACTGTAGCTTAATCAAAGTTCTATTTGAAAAAGAAGAACACATATTTACTTTGAATATATTGTCAAGTTTCTGAAGGCCAGATCCTGTTCCCACTAGTATCTAAAGCAAAACTCCCATTAAATTCAATGGCAACAAAAGCAGCAACTTAGTTTGCGTAATCTGCAGAAGGTAAATATTTTAACATTTATCTGGAATATTTAAGTAGCTAATAAAAATGTGCATGTAAAACTGCTTTTTATTTATTTAAACTGGCAAAAAAGTTACTTTCAAATAGGACAAAATATAGGACAAAAACATTCTGTAAATGACAACTCAATAAATAAAGCAAATTTTTTTCTCTTTTCCTCCCCATAGTAGAGCATATGCTTTTTTATGATATCACAGAAATATAGCTGTGAACACTGAAAACAAATAAAATGTACTTATTATGGAGATAAAATGACACATGACTTCAAGTCCTGCATTCTTCCACTACCACACATTCATACATATTTATATACGGAAAAGGTAAATTGACAACCTATTTGACTTGAGCTTATTTCTGTAAAAGCCATCTCAGCCCAGATGCTAATATGCTATTTATCCATTAAAGAATGTTGCTATAGTTACAATATCTATTGCAAAAAAAAAAGTCTGGTAATATGAGTAGATGAAGAACGCAGAACAAAAAAGCTTTCCATCTCTAGTGCTTGTGGGTTTTTTTACTTCTACATGAAAGTTAAAAACTTGTAGTTAAAAACCTCTTTACTGCTGGCTCTGTTTTGAATTAAAGCCTTAGAACAGTTCTTTGTACTCAGTGGACTCATTTTCTTGTACATCTGGTACTACAGGAGCTAACTTTTATGGCTCAAATAAAGACTCTGGTATAAGGGTTTAACCAAAATTTTCACTATAGGAATTTTATGAGTGATTACATAGAAAGATCAAAACATTAGGATTTGACTTAGTCACCCCAGATCTCATTTGGAAAATAAGAAGGTGGAAACTTCTTTTTTTACTGATAAACTGAGCAAACCAGGTAATTGCACAATGTCAATTTTACACTGCCGTATTTCAGAACAGAGCTACATCTTGGCTGTGTTTCACATGAAGACATACTAGATCTGTTTGATCTCCCCGCCTTAAGTTAGCTTTAGTGAAATCCTTTATCTGTATAAGAGAGTACCTATACCACAACCCAACTACTCTGTCGTAGTTTTGCCCCAGAATTATAATGTGCAATGTAGTTATGTCTAAGCAATATGTAGTTGTTTGCCAAACTTCTGCTAGCCATAAAAACCTCTCCTGTCTAAAGAGACTTTAAAAAAAATATATATATAAAAAAAAAATTCCAAAAGTAAAAATTCCTATCTTATCTTGTGTAATTGGCCTAAGTGTCTTTTACAACTTTTGGAGTAGAATCTGCACAGTTGACCCCATTGTAAATAAAACTAGGATTAGACTCTTCTTCCAAATAAAACATTTATGATGTGAAAATTATTGCATTTAACTCGGACTAGGATGAAGCCCTGGACAAATTCCAGAAAAGTCAGTGCAGTTACATCCGTCTTAAAATCAATTTGATATCAAAGACATTGTTACTCTGTGAAGTTTTTGCAGTCATTCTGTTTATCAGTCAAAATAAAGTGGTTGAGACAATACTGTTCTCAAAGCAATCTTGAGTACTTTGACCCTTCCCAGCTGAAGAGAGAAACTAGAAGGCACTCATGTTTGGATAACCTTACTAAAATTTATTCCAGGAAAAGCTATGGTACTTTCTACTGGAAAATCACCTGCATAAGTAAGCATTGAAGATACCGGGTTTTAGACAATTATGCTTATGGCTCTGACATAACAAATAAAAGAGTCCTAAAGTGAGGTTATGTCTATGTTATCAGGCAATTTAGCTGCTCAGTTCATCCTCTAGTGCTTGATCATCACGCTGCATAAAAGCCAGTCCCACTATGTTCTCTCTCTTTGAGACACACAGCTTAGTTCCTTCATAAATGAAGTCCAGGCTAGGTTCATGTTTTCCTCAGGCTCCTATCACTCAGTGTTAGGAACCAGAGTGCACAGGAGACAACCCAGGGCAAATGCTAGACTGTGAGAATGCAGCGCTCTGCTCTACAAAAGGACATGCTTGCACTAGTGGGAGCACGTGCCTCTTTGCAGCCCTTGTTTTGGAGATAGGATCATTTGCTGGAGAGATGCATTTAACAGTATAGATGTAAGCTGTTGATTAGTCAGAATTTACTCTCTCAGAGCTAAGAGACTTATGCAGCCTGCTACCATAGCACCTACACCTGCTCCTTTTGCCAGCATTTGTGTCTGAAGTTGGGCTGTCGTGACTATCTCAAGGTATTAGCTCATCTCAATGGATTATCTTTGGCTCAGATCCTGCCCAGAGCTGGCTGAAAGCACAAACTATTGCCTGTATCACCAGAAAGGCCAAATCATAGTAACTACACCAGATGAAATGGCTTTGACAGAAAAAAAACCCAGCAGCTGCTCTCATTGGGGAGTTTAGCTGGCTGTGCCTGTCTCTTACAGATCTGTGTCCAAAGGAACTGGACTATGGACTGGAAAAAAATAATTTTTATGCTTTTGGTTTCTTATAGACATGGACTAACCACGAAGCGGTGAACAAGGCTTAGCTACAAAAATGATTCACCACTGGTATTGAGAGTGTGTCCATCATGCCCCTAAGAAAGGGACAGAGCAAGCCAGAATAAGCACGGTTAGACCTCAAGACATTCACTGATAGAGCATGACATAATATATACATTTTAGCAGTGGGCCATATAATGCAAAATACAAAAGCAGTCTTGAGGACAAGGTTTAGAGCAAGAATAAACAGCTTTGGAGGCATTTTGTGTAGGAGAGAACTTGTCTGCAGAAGGGGACAGACAGTTGTTTCCTCACTAGTGAAGACATTGAAAGAATAGTATTGTGTAGCATAGTGAGCCATTAGCCAAAGATGTTCAGTTATTAAGTCTAAGTTCATATTTGGCTCTAGGGATTAAAAAAGTTTGTTTCTATTTTATCTGAGGAAGTCAGCATATCCTATAAAAGCTCAATTAATCTGTTAGCACAATCCTGTATTACCCTACTGTATTCACAGTTCGGATCATGCAATCTAGTGCTGTATGGAGATCCTTCAACCATCACCAGTGGAACAGTCTGCTTAGCTCAAACATAGTACTCTGCCAATATATCTGCACAGTTTTTGGAAACTATGCAAATGTCTCTGGATGGCAGTGTATGGCTTTCCTTCCTCCACTGGTCACTTTCTCCCTTGTGTCCCCTTTGTGATATTCTGAAGTTTCTGGATGGGAGAAGAAAATTGTGAGATGAAGTGAAACCAGCTATGAATGCTCTTAAGCATCTGCTGTTCATCCCTGCTGGTGGACGCAAGTGGAAACATCTGTTTCTACCTTGATCTCATTGTGAATTATTTTAAAAATGAATGTAAAAGAGTTCCCTATATAGTATTATTACTAAGCTTAACCTGGGTATGTCAATTAAACTTGTACACTGCACTGCAATTCCCTTTTTAAGGATACTGAAACTTGGAGAAAGTAGGTGATACTGAGCTTCTGCTTCTGAGTCAGATGAAAGGTTAAAGGAGATTTTCCTATCTATCCTCTCTTGGATGTGTAGGCTACAAGTCGCTCTGACTGTTCTGGAAAATGTGTTTTAAGAGATTAAAATTGCCACTGTTTTTTGAGCCATTGTGTTATGACAGTTTAGCAGGACTTTGCTATTGCAATGAAAGTGTGGGAACATCAGGAAGATCAGAACAAAGGCGGATTTAGAATAGACTGAGGATATAAAAATCTATTAAAGACTTTCTCTCTTTTCCTCCAAGTGAAAAATCAATAAAGCGGTATAAGCCAGCTAGCACGAAATGTACAACTCCTAGACCTCCAATTTATGCACAAAGTGACCTTGACCTATTCTGCAATTTCCTATCATTAATTTATTATGTACCTCTCCTAACCATAGCACTATAAACCACAATGAAAAACAAAATTTAAGAGCTGGATGTGTTTCCTTTATTTTAAAGAAGCAGACTTACCATGGACTAAAAGAATGTTAAGTTATTATTTACAACAAAGAGGGAGAGATTTTTTTCACTATTCATAGTCTAACTAAACAATGATTTACTATCTGGAAGCTAGCTGCAAAATACATTTAGGAATCATATGACTCTGAAATTTATGAAAATGTTTTTACTGTCTGTACTTTTCTACCTTTAGTCTCACAAAGCTTTCTGTGATATTTTTCTGAGTATAAGATCATAATGAAAACAGGAAAAAGGCAATGTGAAAACAGTTTGCCAACCACATTTAGTTTTTCTAAAAGAACTAAATACATCACATTGTCAGCTGAACATCAGTTTATTATACAAACTGCAGTCTGAGAAGAGAATAACTTCCTCAGTTATGTCCAGGTAAGACATAGAAGTTAACTGTGTAATTCAGGCCATACAGTGAGCAATCAGTTGAGTTTGAAATAGACCTGAGTGTTTTCAGCGCCAGTTATAATAAGCAGGCTCTGAATGAACATATGGAAAGAAAAAAAAAAAAAGAAAAAGTGGGGAATTCTGTTTTGTAGAATCATGGAATGGTTTGGGTTGGAAGGAACCTTAAAGATCATATAGTTCCAACCCTCCTGCCATGGGCAGGGACATGGTCCTCTAGACCACGTTGCTCAAAGACTCATCCAATCTGGCCTTGAACACTTGCAGGGATAGTACAATCACAACTTCTCTTGTCAGTGTGTTCCCATGTCTCACCACCCTCTTCATAAAACATTTCTTCTTCATATCCAATCTAAATCTACTCTCTTCCAGTTTAAAACCACTAGTCCTCATCCTATGACTACGCTCCCTGATAAAGAGTACCTCTCTATCTCCAATGTACGCCCCCTTTCAGTACTGGGAAACTTCTATAAGGTTTCCTCCGAGCTTTCTTTTCTCCAGATTGAACAACTGCAACTCTCTCAATCTGTCAGGAGATGTCCTCCAGCCTCCTGATCATCTTTGTGGCCCTCCTCTGGACCTGCTTGACCAGGTCCATGTCTTTCTTATGCTGAAGGTCACAGAACTGGGCTCAGTACTCCAGGTGGAGTCTCATGAGAGTGCAGTAAAGAGAAACACCTTTGACCTTCTGGCCACACTTCTCTTGACACAGCCCAGAATGCAATTGGTTTTCTAGGCTGTGAGAGCACACTGCTGGCTCAAATTCAGTTTTCCATCCACCAATACCCCCAAATCCTTCTCACAGGGCTGCTCTCATCTAATGAGGCAGTAGTCCAGTCATTCCTTTCCAGGGCTGACCTAGCCTCTTTTCACTAGGAGCCCTCCAGGTGACTGAAATCATTAGGAAGTACCACCTTTTGCACATATTACTTGAACACAGGGCAAAAAAACAAGTGGAGACAAGGATTTAAATCTATTCTTATTCACAGCCAAGTTCCCTAGCTACTGGGAAAAGGCCTTCAATGTTTTTCCTTTTCAGTTGCATACCTGCCAAAACAGTGTTCAAGCTTCAAAAGAAGAGGTAAAAATAATATTCATCCAGTACAAGCTCTTCATCAACAGATGGAGCAGATGCTTAACAAAGAGCTGGACCACCTGCTTGAGCTCCCTAAATTGCCTGTACAAGTAGTACCAGGGACATGCTGAGGTGGACACCAGAACGCTCTCTGCTGGTTTCCACATTTCCCTTTTGACAGACCTGAGAATCTAGGCAATTCCGGTCAAGGCAGACTAGATGCTTCCTCATCCTCCTCTCCAACATCAAGCCTTTCTCAGGAGCACTTGCCTGAGATGAGGCAATGCCTAAAAGAGGTTGTCTGGATTATCACTGTGTTCAGGTTATTCTGATACACTCTCATGATCTTACAACAGCTCCAGTTCAATTTGATCATCAAAAAGTCTCCACACTATTGTGCCTGATGGTGACAAAAGCTGGTGTTTATCAAAATCAAGTTTCCCTTTTCAAGCATGACCATTAAAAGTAACTGCTTGTGGGTTTTTTTTCTATAGCATTTCAAGTTTTTCACCAAACTGAACAAGTAGGTAGTGTAAAACACAAGAAAAGATATTTTTATATTAAAAGCAACTACTTCCCAGAAAAAGTTTGCAATTCAAAATCACTACTAAAGAGCGTGTCCAAAAATAGTTGCCTGTTATTGACCCTCTGTGCTCTGCAGATGGGAGGCTGGCAGGGAAAGCCTCCCCCTACACTGGTACAGTGATCTCTTAGATGCACGGGCGCACCACGATGTGAACTACAGCCAGCTTCCAATCTGTGCTGCATGAATATCCATCACTTCTTAAAATCCCCGAATCTGCTCCGAGGTTTGCCCTCGATTTCAATAGGAGCAGGATCATGCTCTCTGAGGGCGCTTGAGAGCCGCTCTGCACTTCCCATACAAAGCGAGCGAGCGCATTCATATGGGCAGTCCTGTCACTCCTATTCACGGCCCCTGCAGTAAACCCCAGGGAAGTTGTTTCTGGGTCAGTGTCTTGTGCAGTTGTTCCAAAGTCCCGGTCAGGAGCACGGAGGGGACAGGCTCAAGACTTTCCAAATAATTTCAGACTACGTTCTTTTTGCATGCTGATTAAAATCAGCCATCTGCTGCAGCATTGATGGGTGCTCCCCTGGCATTTGAGGATCTATAAATCACTCACATATTTCACTTTTTCTATTCAGATGTAACCAGCATGTGAAAAAGACAGTGTTTCTTTTTGCCTGACCCAAATGGAGCTTTGCAGGAAGAGCAGCATCAGGCCCACACTGCTTACATTTTTCTGACAGCAGAATGAACGTCAAAAGCTAGTCTTATTCAAAGCTAACCACATGCAAAAGTAGGGCTGCTTTGGCTGACTGGAAACAACAGGTATAAATAACCTTCCATGCCCTAAAAAGCAAGAGCCTGGAAAGGCTCCTTGGGTTGTTTTCTGCACATCAGCCTATGAGCTCGGGGTGTTTTAATGCTCTGTTGATGCCACAGGAGCCGATAGAAGCAGGGACAGATTATACCGAGAAGGAAGTAAACAAGTTGTTTACAACTCAGCGGGACTGTAGCGTATCCTCCTTACATCGGCTGAAAGGCAGTGAGAGCATTGGACACTGGGCTGCTGGTGGGAAAGGATCCCTGGAGCTGCCAAGCTCTGGCTCCAGAAATGTCTGCAGGGCTTCAATAACAGGAAATCACGTGTGCTGTCATTATCAGCTGCTGAGCGAGACAGATGCACCCAGATCAATATCAGTGTCCGATATCAAAGAGCTATTGTGACGGTACCCATCGTTTTGAACTAAGGAGAACAACAAAACTGTTTTAAATGATTAGGGCTGGCAAAAATCCCCTGACTTTCTCTTTTCTGTTTTGCTTTTGTTTTTCGTTTCTGAGGCAGTGGATTCAACACCATTAAAGGAACTGAAAGTCCTCCATACCCAACCCAAAGTAACTTTGATCATTATTGATCTAATTAAACTCTGTTTGCTTAAGGTTGCAGTGGGAAAAGGCTGCAAATCAGCAATCTTCCTGATCTCTCGCAATAGTAAAGGCTATCTTTTCACTCAGCTTGGGGATCAACATGTCCTTCAGCGCAGATGAAACTGGAGTAAACTTCCCTTATTATGCCACATATTATGCTGTCTAAAAATACAATTTAGGAGCAAAGCAAAACATCTCCAGGGCTCTTGTTCCAAGCAGGACTTGGGGAGTGGAGAGGTTGCACACGTAGACGAGCATCCTCCCTGCATTAACATTAGAGCTGTGGGGGTCTTGATCACATGATCATTACAGGACATTGCTGATTTCTGCAATGGACTTATGGTTTCTTGTCATTTGTGATATTTGTGTTGTTAACTAAAATACATTTGTAAACAAGTAAGCCGTTTTAGCTTTGTGCAAATTATGCACTAAGAGGTAAACTCTGATTTACATGGAAACAACTCCTGGTGTTTCAGCTCCTCTTTTTGTTTGTGGGTTTTGGTGTTTTTTGCTGTTGTTGTTGGGGTTTTGTTTGTTTGTTTGCTTCTATGGTTTGTTTTTTTTAACAGCTGATAGGTGAGAATATTTCTGAGGCATCTTTTTCTCCTGTGCCTTTAAAACTTTTTCAAGCTATTGCAGATAATTGAGTAGTTTTCGGGCCTGGGATGTTCAAAGGAAATCCAGTGGTAGAAGCAGGGAGCTTTCTTCATAGACCAAACAGAAATACTTTTGTTACACAAAGACAACTCCTGCAGAAGGATTCCTTGGATACTTTGGCCCCTCTGATTTCAGATAGGGAAGAATCTCTGACATATGAGAAATACACTGAGATGGATCACGCACTTCTTTCCATTGCTTCAGCTCGGTGACTGCTGTGCTGTTGGTACTTCAGAAAAGAGTCAAGAGCTAAAACAGATATTTGCCTTCTGCCAGTTCTGCTTGTGGGTCATCTGTTTGAATTACACACTCTAGCTTGTAATTGCATTGCAGTGTGTTTGCATGTGTGCATAAACTGCTCACATAATCTTGTATATCCTGATAAAAGCAGCATATAAGGATGAGATGGCGCAGTCTGCACGCTAGCCCATATATACATTTCTCTTAAGTCAGGAGATAAGCAGATTTACGACAGGAAAAGGTTCAGCCTTGATTTTGCTCGGGGCTGGGGAGTGGCACTGGACTGAGGGAGGTTTGCAGGTTTCATTCCCTCCGGCTGTGTACCCACAATCGGTGCATGAAGGACTGCCTCAAAGCCGGGAAGAGACCTGGGGGGGGGTGTCAGGGTCTGAAGCACAGGCTACTCTCATCCACAGCTGAAGCACTCCGATAGTTTTTAAACCCGTGCCTTTGGTAATCTCCCAGATTCACCTGCCTTTAAAGCAGTCCTGCCTGCTTTTCCCATACTATTTCAGCCAGGAATTGGGTCGGGGGTGGAGGGGCAGGGGCTGGGCGCTGCTGTTTCCTCCCTGGACGCGAAGTCTTCCGCAAGGAAAGAGTTAAAGCGAACAGGTTTCAGCGCTGCCTGCACTTGCGTGGTGCCTCTCCCAGAGCCTCCCGCCGGCTCCAGGGGCCTGACGGAGATAGCCTCTGGAGTATAAAGCTTGTCTCCCGTGATAAGATAGACGAGTCCTTAATGCGATTCTTTAGATCCCCTGAGGGATATCCATAAATGCTGCCGAATAAACAAACAGGGGAAATAATGAATGGGAGCAAAGCAGCAAGGCAACAAAACAAGGCGGCCGCCTGCGAGCTGTAGTAAACAAGCGCACATGCGGCTCTGGCCCCCCCCCTCGCTCGGCCCGGCGGGCAGGCCGCAGGCAGGCCGCAGGCAGGCCTCAGCCGCCGCCTGCAGCGCTCCCCGCTGCGCAGCGTTCGACAGACGCCCCCCGGTTCGTTCTCCCAGCTCCCCCCCGGTTCCTCCTCCCAGCTCCCTCCCCGGCCCGGCCGCCCAGTGCTCGCTCACGTGCTCCGAGTGCATCGGTCTATTTTTACAACCGACGGAGAGCCCTGGTTTCCTCTGGCAGATCCACCGCTAATACTATTACCCAGCAGAGGGGAAAAGAAACGAAGCTGCGAAAATAACTGCGCATCACCGAAATAGATGGAAAAGGCATTTTAGGTCATGCAATCCGTGCCTTGGCCAGCAAAGGTTGCTCCCTACAGAATAAATCTGAGTGCTCCATAGGTCAGCTTTATATTGATGTATTAAGACTCCCTGTTGTGGATGGTTCTTTTTCAGCCCAACTTTTGGTCCTGTTTTTTTTTTGATCATAAGAAACCTTGACCAAAGTCATAGTATGAACTGGCACAGCTTCAGTAGTAACTGCTTACCCCAGGCAAAACTTAGTCCCTTTTCCTTTGTTCTTTTTCTGACTGTTTTTATGACACAAAATCTTACTCTCTGCAATGTAGAAATGTTCTACAAGGTCACTTGCATGAGATGTAATAAAGTAAGCTTATTTTTTCCCAGAAGAAGATTATGTTTGAATTTCTCTTTTCCCCTCTCTTTATTTAAACTGCTGTCTGGTTCACTTTGGCAGAATTAAACCGTGCAAGTCACCCAAGTCCTGACTGACCTCTCATAATATTGGATTTCAGACTGTTAACATGTGTTTCAGTCAGTGAAGCAGATATTCCAAGGCTTCTCCAGCCTTCTTCAAATGTAGTAATTGATGGTCATCAAGTGACCCTGTCATTCCCTGGGTGCTTAGATAGTCAGGTATATCCAGGATGACCTTCAGTGTGTGTCCTGCCCTGCTGACCATTTGTTTTCTTAACTCTTCATCTGGGAGGCTGGAGATCAGAAGGGAGCCAGCCAACCTGACCTGGGAGGAACTCTCTCTGTGGTGCAGCTTAGCTGGAACTCCCTGAACAGGTGAAAGAAAATTGGAGGGAGAGATGGAAAACAACAGCTGAAATCCTGGGGTTACTGAGTTTCCCTGCACCTTAGATGTGACAATTTCATGGCTGCAGTGACACCTGCATTCCCAGATCTGAGAGCATTTCCATGTTTCTGAGCTGGGGTATGTACTCTGGACATATGCTAACTCCTAATTCTGCACAAAAGCCAGTTCTGCACACCAACCTTCTCCGGCCTGCTCCTGCATGCCCATGAAAAAGAAACTTTGCGAGTGAGGACTGGACGGGAATGGTGTTATGCTTCTGATGGCACTCATCCACCCTCATGGAGTACGGGTGTGCTAAGTCTAGATGTGGGTCCTTCCTTCTGTTCTGTCTGATCCAGTGGAAAGGCAAACAGATTAGCTTAAATAATTGAGCAGGTAGGAGGTAGTTTTAAGAAGCTGCTTCTTATCTGCTTTCAGTTGTGGGTTTCTGCCTCTCAGCTGAAACAGTGCCTGACTGTGTCCTAATTTTGATGTGATAAGATTGAGCCAAACATGAAATCCAAATGTGCAAAAGCCATCAAAAGAAAAGGCTGCAAAACTTTTTTTTTTTTTTTTTTTTAATATGAGGGTTTTAAATCTGTATCATCATCAGAGGAGGGAGTTTTGAGGAGAGAGCAGGGATAGGTTACAAACAGCACACCTCTGCCATTTGAGATAAGGTGAATACCCTTTGTTGTTTGCAATCCAGTGCTATAGTACCTATGACAGGCAGCAGAACATTTCTGATTTGTTCTATGAGAGCAATGATAAACATACAATATAGGTAGTATGTTAGAGTGTTTACCTGTGTGGTAAGTTTTGCAGTTCTGTAAAAAAAATATATTTAAAAAAAAAATAAATCTGTTTAGGTTTGTAAATGAGATAACCATGTTGGGATATTATACTGTGAAGGTGGAATATGAATAAAATATCTTCACGATTATGTAAGGAACAATAGCCAACAGACTAAATTTAAGTAATAGTTCATAGTATGATCCCTAGGGAGTACCAAGAGAAGGTGAGAAGGAGAGCACCAGGAGAAGATATTACAAGGGTTCAAAAGTCAAGGAGAATGCTACAATGAAGCAACTACTGAAAGCAGTAAGGTGTTTGAATAAGCAGGCGATTCCTTCAGCTGGAGACTTCTTGAGACACAGATTATCTTTGAGGGAACTGGTGCAAGCAGAAGACAGGAGCCAGAGTGGCCTGAACCCTATTAGGAGGTGAAGAGCAGAAAACTGAGGCAAGAACTGTGAACAGCAAGAGCACGCATAGCAACAAGGCAGTCAGAGTAGGAGTAGAAGAGGAGGAAAACAATGATAGCGTGTCTATACTGAACTTTTCAATGAGAAGTTATCAAGGTCCAACCAGAGAGAAAGAGAGCTAAGAATAAGGATGCTGAAGAGGGCAAAGAAACTCACAGAGAGTGGGACAAGGCAATGGGGGTTAGTGACTACTGTTGTAGTCGGAACGACAAAATAGTATTGACATGGAAGAAAAGGAAGTGCAAAGACGCTTTGATCGAAGGAAGCTATCTGGTGCTGAACTTTTCCCAGAGGCTTACAGTGGCTCAGCATTTGGCAGAAGAGGAAATTGAATATTGCTGATATTTAATTACAGTTTTTGTTCTAGACTTCACTTTTGCTTAAAAGAGGAAAGAATGGTATGGAGAATTGTATTTGTGTCTTTTACGGCCATTTTGTCTATTAAAAGTGTGACTTTAGCCCTTTAAATTTCTCTTTGTAGCAGCACTCCCATGCTTCACAGAGTCCTTCTAAGTAGCTACAGTGTAATGGCTTTTTACAGGCATCTGCTCAAACTGTATCCAATTAAAAAATTAAATCTGGGAACAGGCTGCTCCCAGTTTCAGCTGGCTGGCAGGTATGAATTCTACTTTCATAAAAGGCTTATTCCTGTTCCCAGTTCTGTTTATGGCTATCAGGCCAGGAAACCTATATAATTTAACTTTTGAGTCATATATCATTTAAATTTATCTAACATTGTCATCTACAAATAACATTAGAACAACGTCAAGTCAGCAAATTAAATGACAAAGCAGCTCCGAAACCTAAAATGTGGTGACATACCTCATTATGAAATACTGCCAGGAGTTTTTGGGACCTAAGTTACAATTCATTGGTTTTGGGGGAGAAATTGTACTGATTTCCATGAAGGCTAACAGACTTCTAGTTTTCTGTAGACACAAAACAAATATAAAATCTCTGCCAGTGGTGATACCTTCCACCACATGAGATGTGGAAAAATGCTGACAAGCCTCCCTTGCTGAAGACCTATTCAGCATGAGCAATATTAGCACTGGTGTAGAATGGTGCAAATTCTGCCATTATGGCAGAATTTTTGGCACCAGGTAGAGTATTCACTCATAGATATGCACACTTGTACCTCCCTGCGGTTTGTGAGAACAAACGCTGCTGGCAGTGCAGCAGCAGCAGCAGTGGGGCATGCAAGTGTTAGAATTTGCACTTGTAAAATTTATAGGGACCAACTGGTTTTGCAGGTGTACTGCTTAACACTTGTGTGCACTCAGTTGCTGGAACAGATAACGTGTGAACTGAGGGCTGGAATCTGGGTCCAGAACTGGGGGGCTGGTGCCCACCTTGAGGCTGCAGCAAGGGGCCTTCTTTGAGAGGGAGAAATCTTGGCTGTGTCTGTAAAATAGACCCTTATATGGTATAAAGTTTGGCACTCTGAAATGTAGGTATCTCTAAACACTGCACTTTCTTAAGAGGTTAGTCAGGGAAAAAGAAAATGTGCACACTTTAGAAAATGTATGCATTTAAAATAGAAGTCTGGTATGAGGTCTTTAGATAATGTAACTCATAATGACAAGTCAAACACTTTTATTTAATTGTCAGACATAATCTCCAGCTCTGTATTTACTACCCATCTGCTCAGAGGGTTGTACTTGCTACCAGATTTACTGGGGGAGAGGAGCAGGGAAGAACAGGAGTGGGAGAGGTGTTGGAAGGAAGCAGGAAACCCTCCTGTGGCTGCTAGGACTGAAGCAACCCTTGTCACTGCGTGGAGCTCCTTTCTTCAGGCTGCAGATGCATGGCAGAGCAGCTTCTTTTGAAAAGCACAAGACAAAACTTTAAAAATAGGTTCTCTGTGGTCCCTAATTAATTATCCTTTTTTTTTTTTTTTTTTTTTTTTTTTTTAATGTTCTCAGAAGCATAGATGAGTAAATGGATAGATAAAATAATTGATACATTTCCATTGTTAATGATGAATGTTAGTAAGCATGATGCAAATTGATGTAACAACATTCAGAAACAGTATTTCATTAGAGTTTACCAGCTGGTGACTTTGTTTCCACTTCTGCTGTGCTTTCCTAGTCATTTTTACCAATCACAGAAAGGGTAAATCACTCACCAGTTCTCCCTTTCAAAGGGAACTGGTGGGCATATGTTCATGTTATAAATATATGATTCTAAAATACTTTATTGTTGATTCTTCAAGCTGACCACATAATTTTACTCTATCAGTGCCACATAAGCTGCATAACACTGATGGCTTTTAGGTATCAGAATGAAATAATTTTTGGCTAGGTACACATTAATTGATGAGTTTCCTGTTTCTGATAAACCATGTATCAAAAGCCATAAGAGCATGAGTGAAGAAGAAGGTAAAAGCTCAGGCACTTTCAACACTTCTCTGAAGGACTGAACAGCTGAGGGCACCAACTATAACATACTAATTCTGACAGTTCTGCATGAGAAAGAGCTACTTTAAGATCCACTGCAACCAAGCTTCCATGCAGAATATAGCTGTGAATACATGGATCCAAATCCAGGATATACAAACCCTGCTGTGTGGAATGCTTTGTCACTTGAACCTCCGTATGCTACAGATCCAGTTTGGGGGTGGGAGGGGGGAACATGTTATCTATTTAGATTCTAAATAGATACCATGCCACCGCGAAGCTGAGCATAATGATTTATTTTGTAAATGGACAAATGATTTTGTGGCAAAACCCGTCCTGCTTGCAGCCCACTCTGAGCCACCCCTTTCACTGCCCATAGTGGCAAAGAGGCAGATTGGGGCATGACTGTGCCCTGGCCCCCGCGATCCCAACCCTCCCTCCATGTAAACACCATGAGGTCGGAATGCTGCAGGAATTTGGGGTCGGGAGCCAACCTCTGAGGGGAGCAGGAAGGAGCAGCTGCTTTGTGTGACAGGCTGTCATCCAGAGCTTACTTAGCTCATTTGAAGCCAGGGAACCTTCTAAGGCTATGGAGAGGCTCCCCAGGAAGATCGCAAGGCTCAGGAGCAAGGCTTGAGGGGAGCTGCCAGGCAGCTCCTCCTCGGTGCCGAGAGCAGCCGTGGATGCCACATGCTCGCAAGCAATATGATGCTGACACATCTCGCCCTTGCCGTTGTGTGGCGAAAAGCAGACTCAAAACACATATGGCCTCTGTTCTTGCTTTGGAACACAGCAATTCACATGCAGAAGCACTGTGTGCTGCTAAACTCATGGTAATTTAATGTTTTTAACTCAAGCTTAAAACCAGTGTAAGTGCATGGTGGTAACTCAAGCCCTGCTCCTTGAGTTACCATTTAGTTCAAAACAAGAATCTGACCTAGGCTTTCATTTACACATTCACGGCCAAGTCAGCTATTGGGATTGAATTAGTTTCTGGTGACAACATTTTGCTCAGAATATGTTAATATACTCGCAGTTCCCAGCTGTGTTCCGTGGATATCTCTATGCTGATATTCACCAATGGGTAAGAATTGGAAATAACTTTCTAGCTGAGTGCCCACGAGGGCAAGTCAGAAAGCTGGTCCATAAATCAAATTAATACTTTCACCTTCTTTGCAGATTTATCTCATTTTAGGATATCCTGTACTGCACAGAGACTTCCTTAAACTGATCAGCAAGGACATCATATTCCTTTGGGACAGGAGCAAGTGTCTCATCGTTCCTTCACTACTGGTCTGTGTCATTTTGTGAAAATGCAGTCTTAATTCTGAATATCCTGAAGCTCTATCACATAGTATTTGTCACACATTCACACTAAAGCTATGCACCTGAATATTCTTCTTAAAAGCAGGAGTTTTCATTGCTGAGGGAAAATACAAGGAAGCCTATTTGACACACACATTAACCTAGGAAAAATAAATTTGGCTAAATTGCGCCGAACTGTCATTCTTCTGTTACCAAATATATTTTGTGCCTGAAAAAAGTCTCAATTGTCAGGATTTCCTAAGCACAGGGACTACTCTTTAAATAGCCACTGATCTTCATATCATTAGTTCTCTGTTCTGAAAACTGAAATGCCCTTTAATTATCCAGCTGTAGGAGCATATAAGGTGGTACTAAATTTTACTTAAGTACAGACTGTTGCCAAAAAGGAAGCCAAAATAGATAATTATGTTGGCATTTGCATTCTATAGCTGTGTGATATCAAACTGCACAATGGCTGGAACATTCTGTGAAGGGCAATGCTGTCTGGGTAATGTAGCAGAAACACTTATCTAATAGCATGCCCTCCTGTGCCCTCTGTCAGGGCGCCAGCACATTAGTCCTATTATCAGCCTGCAAATACTGAAGGCTTCCACATTGTGGCTGCTGCCAAAAGAAACAGGCTTCCCTGTTACAGGAGCAAATGTCTGTGCACATAAATGAAACTGAAGAGTAATTAGATTACAGTATTTCCAACTGACCCCCATGCACCAAAATATTTGGGCTAGCTAATTTACATTAATAAAGATCCCACTATTTTTACAGCCTGTTTGGTTTAGTTCACAGGTCAGGCATTTTCCATAATACTTTCTGAACAGACTATTTCAGTCAAGTAAAGAAGAAATGTTGAGGTGACCGCTTGTAAAATTATCTTTAAAAGCACTGTTTGTCTTTTCCTTCCCTTACATTATGTAGGGTTTTTTTCACATGGGTTAGTATTTCTTAAGTTCAGGATTTTGTTTATTTGTTTGTTTTGATAATTTGAACTGAATAGGTAAAAGAAGAAGGGAAACAATAGCAACAACATCAACAACAAAAAAAATCTGTCAGAAAGTTACTTATTTAGGTCCTTCATTAGAAGCATATTACAATAGGCTGTCATTTTGTGGTAGGCACATTTGAAACAATTTCATTTAGTACAAGGAAAGGAATCAGACTTTTATATGGGATCTAAACCACACACACAAATAAAAAACCAACACCTCCCCCCAGTTAAAATAAATGTTTTGCTTTAATTATTTTTAATACAAAAAATGCCAGAATGCACCTTTCAGGAATAAATCTATTCATTTATTGATTAGCATGCTCATCAGCATTGCAGAGTAAAAACATCTCTTCATTGGAGCCTATGTAGTTGAATTCCTATCAACTTGTATAAACAATCTATATACTATTAAGCCCATCATGTTAAAAATAAATCAATCAGTGATCAAAGAAGATAAGAGCTAAGGGAGGCGAGTTTTTATATGGTTTACATTTTGTGTTTATAAATTCCAAAATATTTTCCTGAAACCTGAAATAACATTAATCTCTTCATTCTTTTGGCTCAATTTCAATGATGCTTTGTAACCTGAATAATTAATAGGTAAGGAAAAATGAAACACAATCCTGCTGTTTCACTCTGTTTAGATTACGCATTGTTAAGATGTTTCTGTCCTACAAACTATTCCTGGAACAGCTATCTGGAACTGCTCATGGGAAAAATGGATTCTACTGTGAATGAAAGCTGTCAGGTATCAATCTGTAAATTCCTGTCACTTGTCAGAGACCCTAAGGAGCACTCTGTTTGGGCCAGGAAAGCTTCTTGGGATATTTGATGGGTTTATTATAAAAGAACCAGGGATTCAGTGACTAGTTTATTTACAATAGTGAATTCTGTTTCTGCAATTCGATGAAAAAATGCAATCAAATATGACATTGCAACTTTTTACACACACAGTTATATTGTTACTTTAGGACATTTCCTTTATATGGTTCTTCATCATTGGCAGTATAGATTACTGATATTACCTGCATACCTGCCGCTTCATACCTGCTCTTAACCACAAAACATATTTCTGACTTGTTGCCCTAATCTCCCTCTATAATGCGAACAAGCTGTGGATATTAGAAAACAAGCTCTCCTTCCTTTAAAATAAACTTCCTTTTTTCAGTCTCAGGAAAGACTAGTAAGAATTCAGAAACAAGTTAGTGAAATCTTTCAGACCTTGCTAACATCCAGTGGTCTAGAAAAGGAAAATGCTTTGAGGAAAGACAGAAAAGAAAGAATGAAGAAAGAAAAGAAAGAAGGAAGAAAAGAAAGATGGA